>VUJU01004188.1:0-10180 GCA_009835225.1 Aphis craccivora
TTTTTTATTTTGGTTATTTTTTCCGTGTTTTTTTTTCCTTGGATTTTTTTTCCGGGATTCGTTATACGATACCTTATACTAAATTTAAAGCATCATCGAATATCACATTTTAGTTTCATACGAATCATTGCTGTATATTTTTAAGAATGTTGCGAAAATTAATCCATAATAAGTCTGACACAACACTGCCAAAAAAAAAAAAAATTCGTAGTCCTAACCAGTTTAGTCATAATATTATTATTTGCAATAGTACAATAGCTTGACTATTTATACCTATGTCATCACGGTAGACATAAAACGGCCTTAAGACGAAATATAAAAAAAATATTTTTTTTTCCTTTATATACCTATAAAGTACGAGTTACCAAAGTATCCGTGACAAAAATATATTGATATACTATAATAATAATTGCTCTGTCATGTGGCGAACAGACTGTCGCATTGAGTTTAGACTTAATCGATTTGGATAGAAGATTTCAATCGGTAGCGAGTCCCCGACCATAACACGATGAACGATGGTCGTTATGGGTTCATTTAGCGTGCGTTTCATCGAATTATTATTATCTCAAACCATCTTTCGCCGGGCTTACATCACGCAGCGTAAAGGTTAGACCTTATTTCACGAACATGGACGAGATATAGGCGTAACATCCGTGTTCAGGGATAACGTGGGTAAATGGCTATTTTTCGTACAGGGTTACTTAAACTAAAAAAATATACGTACACACGCCGGACGCTTACAACGCGGGTTATTACGTGACTAGAATAATGTCCACGAAGTACATATTAGTTATGTCAACTTATATGTCCACCAGGCAATTTTTCGAAAACTCCGCGTGTAGTTAAAATACGACATCGTATTAAAAATAACATTATACATTATATATTGTGTATAGGTATTTAATTATCGTATATCGTGATACAAAATAGTATTATGATTATTATTAGCAAGTGTTGGTTATCACGAGAACCGCTAACCAGAAGTGTCTGTGTGTATCGTCAATAACTAATATTATTAGAATTTTTTATAATTATTATATTATCATTATTATTTTGATATTTTTTTAATTTAGCCGTAATCTTCATTGCTTTATATTTGGAATAATTAGTTTAGAGATTATCCTTGAGGGTTTTTAATTTTTATTATTATTATTATTATTATTTCCATTACTTGGATATTATATCGGCTGTCTTTGATGTTTTCACTCGATATACTACATAGTCAGATAGGCGGATTGAAATCCTGTGTAATCGTGCGAAATAGAATTTGAACTGCCCGTGGAGAAGTAAAACGATATAATTTCACCGTAAACCAAACCATCGTTCTATCGCTATGCACAACCGATTTTCAGACCCACGGTAAACGTAACTATTTTGTTATACATATATTTCTATACTATTATAAAATAAAATAAAATTTGTTTTATATAGACACAGACGATTCAATTCAAAATCTATATAATCTTAACGGTTTACGGAAGATTTTTTTTATTTTATTTTATTTATATATACTTTAGTTTTACTGCAATCATAAAATAGACAAGAAATTTTCAATTATCTTGATCACATAACTCAAATTATGAAACTGGAAGGAAGTTTTTTTTTATTGATAAAAACTTTATTTCTCATAAGCTTATTTAGTTAGTTAGTAGATTAGTTAACGATACAGGATGCTCGAATAAACTTTCTTAATATTTATGCAATTACATAACAATGTGATAAAGATTTAAATTAAAACAGAGTCTTAAAAGTTTATTTAAATTCCTGATCATTTGGTACAAATTAAAATATGATAATTAAATGGTACACATATTTTCTTTTTGGTTTTCATTTGATACTCGTTAACTCAAAAATAAAGTACATTAAACAATGTACATATTTTATCGTTTCTTCAAGTTATGCTTGTTTATTATTATTAAAGGTATAAATGGTATAATATGTATTTTACCGTCATAAACTGTAATATTTAAATTCATATTTTGAGTGTAACGATTGATTCTGAAATAAAATCAAAAGTTATTTTTACACATTTATAGCAATCCATATTAATATACTCGTATTGAATTTTTATTAACCATTATTTTTGGATAGAGGTTGATTGAAAATTTGTGACTTGGTCCAACGTTGAATACTAAAACTCTAAAATCAATATTGTTATTGTTTTTTAGATTCTGAGTGGAGCAATGAATAATATACTGATTTTATAAGTTTTCTTTTCTTTTATTTACTTTTTTTGTCACTGACGATTTTTTTTTTTTTTTTTTTTTTTAGTTGAAAAAAGCTCTGATTTTCAACTAAATTGAAAATTTCTAGTAGAAAATTAGATTTAGTTCATTATTTAGTGGGTAAAAAGAAAGAATATGTTATAAGAATATGATTTTTAAAATATACAAGAAAAATAATAAAATTTACAAATATTTGTTAAAATATTAACGCTAGTATAACAATAATTATTTAGTTATAATGGTTTCCCCACAGAATATTTGCTTTTTTTTTATCTTATATGATTAATTCTCATTCAATTAAATTTAACAAATCTATTAAAATGGAATGCTAAATAACGAGGTACGAGGTATTGAAAGTTACTGAACAAAATTGAACACCAGAACACTTATTTGATGTTTTTAAAATAATTAAATGCTTAAAAAAATATATTTTACAAGTATGCACTAGGTAGTCATATACTAATAATATGTTAAGAAATATTAAATTATATATGAATATTATTAATGTTATCAATTTATTTTTATTATATTAATTAAATCTCATTCTAGAACATATTTGATTAGGTACTTAGATAATTATAAACAAAAACAATATTTTATAATTGCATTAAAATATCCAAGCAATAGGTTTAAATGAAGACTAGCGTATTCAAAATATATACTTATTTTATAAAAAAAGATAGGAGAGTTTTTGTTGCTATTTTATTTTTGTGACATTTTTGATATATAATATAACATAATAATGTTCCATAATACAAAAAAATATACTGGATAATGTCATCTATCTCCATTAGTTGAAATCAAAAATGTATTAAATAACATTTTTCAACTTTAAACTGTATTACTTTACTTAACTAAAAAAATCATCAACTATAAAAATAAAATAAAATTAAAAGTTTGTATCATCACTATATTTATATTATGAATACTATATTATTATACATATAACTTATTGTAAAAATACAATTAATTTAAGTAAATAGTATTAATATTTCTAGAAACCATTATTGTTATTAAAATAATATTATTTGAAGACTGATTGCTAAGTGCACTGTGATTTCTTTTTTTATTGAATGAACGGTGGGAGTGCTATTGTTTATTTATGTAATTTAATTTAGAGAACGATTTTAACCATTTGTCTACCTGTGTCACCATAACAATAATAGCCTAACAACCATAAAAGTAAAATGATCGTTTTTTCTTTCATTAATTCTTAGCAGAAAAATAAAAGACTCAATTTTTTTTCATAAAGTACATTTAAGAGAAATCTAAATATTTTATAAACACATTACATAGGTACCTAAGTAGCTGTTGAATGAATAATAAATGAGAACGAATATAAAAACGCAGTATTTATTATTAAACAGTTTCTTTAATTTTAAATATTGAGACTTGTCGGTACAGTATTTATTATATAAATAATTAATGTAAAAATATGACTGAACGTATTAGGAATTAAATAAGTAAAAAAAAAATTTTGAAATCTAATAATAAATTAATATATGTTCATCACTTATTATATACCTTATAATGCAACTAGTGTAACACGTATTATACAACTTCTATAAAAAATGTATTGATTTAAAACTTTTTTTCTAAAATCAAAATGATACAAACTAGAAAGTTATAATGATTTACAAAGAATACAAAAATGATTATGAACTTATTTATCTTTTATTTATTATTGAGGTTATAATTCTTTTCAACTACAAATTTAGACAGTTTTATGTTGTTTCTTATCACAAATTAAAAATTATAAACGGTTAATATTAAACGACATCGTTTTATATCTTATAGACATCTATAAGACTCATATTCCTAATAATATTTTATGTTTAACTATACATAGAAATAACGCTGTCTGATATTTATTTAATATTATATTACTATTTATGTACAGTTGTAGTTCGTTTGTGTTGAGTCGTAAGATCTGTACTTACGAGAATAGATTTTTATTTATTCCTTTAGAAGTAAACTTAATCATTTTGTCCTTCAACGGTGAATAGACATCGAAAATATAATAGTAAAATAAGTGAACGTTGAAATCGTATTAAAATTGAGTGGCATAGTGTAAATCTGTGTCAAAAGTATGGTGAAAATATTGTCCATTGTATGATGTTTGCTGATAACGGAAGCCCAGGAAATCTCAATCCATATACATTTTTATTTAGTCCATCTATGTAGTATTCAGAACGAAAAATAATTTAATCGATAAAATTCTCGTTTATACTCTATATAGTCAGTTGGTTTTATACAAATAAAACGTCACAATAACATGCAGGACTCAAAAGGGAATATGGTTAACTTGCTAGTTTATTATCTAATTCCTTATGAGAAGTATAAATAAACTCAAGTTCTAATAAGTCACATTACAAATCAAAAAAGCGAAAGAAAAATGTGTATAGTTACCTGGTAAGAATTTCATTTGTTTTCTATGTTTATATATTATATTTTTGTAAAGAATTGTGCGCCCGAGTGGTATAAGCACCAAATACAAGCGTTCTAATTAATACTAAATTGTACCAAATACAATATTATTTTCTTATAGTTTATTTTTGAAATAATTGGAGAACTATATAAAATAAAAAGGCTAAAGATAGTTAGAAAACATTTAATACATACACATCTACTGTATTATTGTCGAATACATCACATGCTTTTAAGTCATATCTAACCTAACCTAATATAATCGAAATTAAAAAAAAATATATTCTGTAAAGGTCAAATAAAATAACCGTTAACGAGATTTTCGATATTAGTGATACAAATGTATTTTACTTGAGAATAAAATAAAATATCAAAGAGTCGTATTTTATTTTTAAGCAGATACATAGTGCTATAGATATCGAGTTCAATAATGACAAACTGATTGTTCGTTGGTTCAAAGAATTTAGTTCTAGGAATCGTATTTTAAGATGGTTGTGGATGCAGAAAATTATAATAAAAAATTAAACAACGAGAACAGTCATGTTCCACAATCCACTTAATATGTATGTATCGGCGTATCGCAGTCTCAACAAAGAATTCCAACAATGCTATACTGTACAATTTTAAGCGTTATATTATTATATACAGTTATTTTAAACTGATATTGTTGTAAGTGATCATAATTGTATTTATTTTTTCCGCGTTAGCCAACATAAATCTTAATTTAAGGAAATATTAAAACTGATTTTTTTTTATATGGTGAGTTCTCTAATGTTTCAAAGTATTATCATTCCATGAAAATTATTAGTTAACTGTTTTATTAATAAAATAATAATTATCACTAACAAAAGTTTATTACATTTTTTTTAATATGATTTTTGTTGAAACATACACACAAAATATAGTTTTCATATTAATTAATAAGAAATAAAATGCATTTCATCCTTCAACAACGTTTATAAGATTAAGTTTACACAAGGAAAATTAGTTAGGTACATAGTTTGAAAAATAATTTTAGAATTAATTGGTATTTTCCATGTTTGTGTATACTTTAACGTGCATGTATAAATATAAGCAGTTTAAATGTTTGACATTTACTTCCCGCGTATAAGCTCATAAACGCACACACTCATACACGTACACCTAAAACAACGTATCTCCCTCAATTTGGTCTGAAACTCCCAAAATGATTTACGACAACCTTTGGTTTTACAATTTATAACCGAAGTAAATTGTTTTAAACAAAATTACGTTTGTTATTTTAAGTAATTTATTTCTTAAGACATGTCTTAAACATATATCTACCGGAAAACATTTGGACTAGCTTAAAGAGATTATTAAACACTCTAGTACATTGACTCTTTATAATCATATTATATTGTATTTATATATACGTACTAAGTAATTAGTAAAAATATAATTTAAAATGTTTGAATAATAATTTGTAAACAATAATTAAGTTATGTTTTGTATACTGAAATGAGTTTTTAAAGATGTCATAATAATAGACCCAAACCCAAAACTATTTTACATTATTGATAATATTCAAAATTAACGAAACTTGGGTTAGTTAATTTTAATTTATTCAACAAAAGTAGTATAGTATTTTGGGATTGACATCACCTAGAAATTAATTTTACAATTGTACAATTTAAATATCATATATATCATAATTTATAATTAATATACTTAACTAAAATTTTACAGTTAAGGTATATTAAATATATTTAAAAGTAGGTACTACACTTTAACGGTTACCTACTACTATTATATATATAGGTATATATATATATATATATATATATATATTATGCTCTAAGTTTTTAAATAATAATTATTTTTGTTGACATTGAGATTTTATATAAAATACATTTTATTATGTTTAATATAATAGAAAATGCAATTAACTTATTATCCATGCAACATTTTAACAGAGTAGGTAGGTACTTTTAAGATTAAAGTTTCAAATTACGTTAAAACAAATACGAGTATTAGACTACATTATAGCCAAAATACACAAAATAAAAATTAGCTAATAAATGTTTTGATAGGTAAATATAAATAAGATTTACTTATATTAATTATTAACAATCAACAAATTATCTAATGAAGATATTATTTTATGTAGGAAGACTTTTCACTAAAATAATTGTCACTTCATATCTCAAATATTCTCTTATTATATTCATAAATCAACAAAAAGGTGTCATAAGCAAAATAAAAATATATGATAAATTATTGTTCTAAAATATGTTATTTAAACTTATAGATATATTTATATATAAATATATGAAAAAACCACTGTCCAAACTCGGAAACTATACAGTGCCAAAATCATCCATTTTTATTAAGATTTCGTTTCTTGTCACATTATTTTAAGTTAACAAAAGTGATGAAAACTTACTATAGTTATCTTATAAATTTTTATTTAGACATAATATCACCTTTTGGCATTTCTCAGTTTTTCAGATTACCGGGTGCCTGGGGTAGAATTCTTACTTCTATTAAAGCAATGAATTTGAACAAAATAAATGACGTTTTGTATTCTCAACTGCTTCCAAGAAATCTGAGCAGTGATATGATTACTAAATGAAAAAGAATCAGGATATTTATATTCTCATCAACTACTCAAAAAGTAATAGTATACTAATTCATTATAAAATATATATATGGTTGTAATAATATTGGGTGTGCTTTTGCCTACTTGACAGATAAAATATTTTTATTAACTGCATAAAGTATGTACCTGAAATTATTAGATACCATTTTAATATAATAATAATATTAATCATGGAATAAAAAAATTGATTTAAATTCTATGCGTTAAAGATAAATGTTTTAGGGACTGACTAAAATAATTTAAATAATTCAATTTTAACACAAAGCATCTAAAAATGAATCTGGACATAAATCTAGATATATATCCAGTTTATCTAGTTTGAATTGCATATATACTGAGTAGCACTATTCACTATATTCTGAACCTAATAGTTTAGAATTGGACTTATCTAAATAATTAATGTGATAAAAATATACACGATATTACTTACATATAGATATTTAAATTATTATGGATTTTATAAAATACTCAAGAAAATGTGTAACAACTGTTAATGTAAATACACTTTTAGATGCATTTTATAAATTAAATTAAATCACGAAGTTAATTGTATAAGTTTTTGATTGTAGGCAATCAATTTTTAATAAAATCAACTTTACTAGATAAAAATGTTTTCTGTACTATACTTTTCTTATTTTCCCAAAGTAACGATTTTTAATATATTAATATTAGTTTTCGATACAAACATATATTGAAGTTATATTTTTACCAAATAGGCTTAAAAGTTTTGTATTATTTAATCTTTAAACATGGTATCTTAAAATAACATTTTTGTGGAAAACGGACAGATTCTACTAATCACAAGTAAGACCATACCAAGTTTTTTTTTTTTTTTTTTTAACACGCCGCACAGATAGAATTATAAATTATATTATTTAGTACAGACAAAAAATTAAATATAAATTTAATATTTACATAAAAAACGTGAAATATGAAATCAACTTAATGGTGTTAATTAAAATAAATGATTTTAGTGGTAACTCATAAGATGTAATTCATAAATATTATAATAGCTATTCAATATTATTTCAGTAAAATGTTGAAATTAAAATATATTTTTATAAAAATTAATGTTTTATGATTATGAACACTTAATTTGTTCATTAGTATTCGTTTACATATAATATTAGGTTATTGATTATGATTTTCATAATGATTACTTACTTTTCCCTATATATAGTTTCATATATTATTTTAAAAATATTTAGATATTATTATTGTAATTTAATAATACTAGTACTTGGGACAATATTATAATATTTCACATAACTTTATTACAAATATAACGTTAGTTTATCATAATAATTTTGTAAGCTGATATTAAAAATATATCTCTGACTATTGAAGATAATTTTTAAAATATTTGATTTATTACATTTTCCAAGACAGGTATATGATACCACTCAATAATAAGTCACATGGGAGTGTTTTTATCGTACATCATCTTCAAGGGTATATATAGATAGATGACAAAATATATCTTAAGTCGTTCTGTAAATTGCATTGATAATATTCTATACTGTTTTGTGACAAGTTAATATTTATTTATAACATATTATATATAACCAAAAATATATTTCAAGTATTTAAAATAAAATAAAACGATTGAAACTACTTGCACTTATAATTTAGATGATAAGTTTTAACAATTTTTATTTTATACCTAGTTTCATTGATTGAATACCTATTGTATAAGTACATATTAATATATTATATAAATCTATTTAACATACAATTTGACTATAATAACTATATATTTTAATATACTATTGTGAATTTCGAAAGACAACAAGAGCTTTACTTTAGGTATATTTTTAATGTTATTTTTTTAATAGTAAAATATGTATGTTACAACAATTTTGGTTCAAAATATGTGTACAAATAAATATTTAACATTTCAATATTAAAAATAGTGTACATCACGAAAATCAGTAAAACAAAATGCTTTGAACAAATTAATATTATTGTTATTTTGATAAATTGTCTAATTTATAACTATTAATAAAATTTATTTAGTTCAACTTAGTGAGTTTATTATAGAAATTAGACAAAAGTACAATTGTTCAATTTATTTACTAGAACAGATAGTACCACTAATTTTGAATGAAATGAAATTTCTGTAGTTCTAAATTGAATTCATGGAAGACAATGGAATTTTTTTTTTCATTTCATCTTCATTATTGCTGCGTCATGCATCTTATGTTATTCCATTTATTAATTATTAGAAAATAAAAAAAGTCTGGGAAGTACTATATTGTAGGTATCTAGAGTACCCCGTCCAATGAGTAAGTCACTGTAATGGATATTATATACAATTTTAGTTTAATGATAAATCACTGTATACAAAGTTGTAAATGGTTCTGAGCGAAGACTGTCTGTGTATATTTATAAGAATATTGTAATGATATTAATATTATATATTGTATAATAGTTTAAAAATAACAATGAGTTATTTATCAAGTTCACGTAGAAACACTAGAAACTGGTGTATATTTGTGATAATGAAATGTAAAAGTGTGACTTTCTAATATGCTGCCAGATACGCGAAGGAATATAGAATAAGGGTATCTATCATCAAGTGGAAAGTTAGTTGCTTGAAAACTCAGAGGTCTTTGATAATGATGCCAGCCAGGTATGAACGTGTCATAATTTTTACTAGTGCACACGGTGAAGCCATATAGCTACACCTTTCAACACCGGATCCTAACCGAACCTCTCTTTTTGAAGGGTTAAATCACTAATCAGTGCTGAGTTTATTTGGATTTGAGTGTTTAAGAATTCTTAATTTATGTTACCTTACTATATTACAGCATAATATAATATTTAATATGTATATCTACAGTTGATAACCAGGTAAGATAAATGTTTTTATATTTATTTAACATTAATACGTGTATTATAGTTTATT
>VUJU01004188.1:10230-20258 GCA_009835225.1 Aphis craccivora
TGTTTGATCAAATTCTCGAATACATGACATCAAAGAGCAATAGAATAGCTTAAATTTAGTATTTGTATCTCGTAAATTATTATATTCTTCAGAACTTATATGTGTAGGGAATAATCCGCAAGACCATTAGTCTAATTATTCAAGTTTTAGATATTATCTTTGACTATTTAACTAATTAATTTTTTTTTTTTCTTATGGTTATGTTATTAAAATATTTTAGTATGATATATTTATACTTAATACTGAAATAATAATAATATTACAACATTTTTTAAGTTACCTACAATAGAATATTTTTACTAGTTTTTTTTAGAAAATATCCTATTTTATAAAATAATTTTACTTGAAAATAATTATTTAAAAAAATGTGAAGACTTATTATGATATTTATATGTTGTTCAAAGGAAAACTAATTCTTTATCATATTATATTAAATTTTCAAACGCTTTTACCAAACATATGAATATTGTTATCAGTAGGTACTTAAAAAAAAGAAAATATATTTATGATTTCCACTGATAAAAAAATATAGATAAGAGTTTCTAGTCTAATTATTATATTTCGAAAATATAATTGCGCATAATATATAATATAAATTAAAGTTTAAATGAAATGTTTTGCGTTTTTTAGACAATATTTTTAAATTACTAAAAAAAAACACATTTTATCAATTTTTTGTATGCCTTCACTGTACACTTTAATTTAAAATAGTCAATATCACTTGCAATATTATTAGTTTGATTTACATACCTAACCTAACCTAGTCTATGAAATAACTATTAGTTATATGAACGGTAAATTATCTAGAGGCAGTGAAATTTATTAATCTAATACAACCCATACATGGAGAATCGTCATCTTTCATTTATGTCAAGTACCTATACATTTACAGAGTATATTCAACACCATAATTAAAGTCCAATAATGCCATTACATTTCAAAATATAACATTATTGCATAATACTAGTGAATACTAGTAACCTTTACTTTGATATAATAATTTAAAGTGTATGTTTCAAAGAAACAATATTAATAAACGACGATGTGATATAGTTTTCGAATTCATTGTATTACGTTAGATTCAAGTTTAATTAACCTTACTTTGAACAAAATGACAATCACAGAAATAATAGAAATCAATTAATAAACCAGTTATTTTTGTTAATAAACAGCCATATGAATATTTCAACTATGATTATATATGGTACTACATTAGACGGCAGATTAATGTGGTCTGAGAACAAGAAAGGGACTGAAGTTTATTAAGTTAAGTCAACTGAATAAAAGTATTTATAATTAAGATGTTATAAAATAGAAGACATGACTATAATTTTACAATTTTTTCAACCTTTATATTAAACATTATTTTTATAATATAAATTCCTATCGATAACGGAAAACAATACTTAAAGAAAAAACAACACTATTACTAAAACTGATTTAAAGGTATTGGGATGTGCAATGACTCGCTATACCTATTTTTAAATAATATGACAATTTTCAACTTATAATGCATGTATTTTAATATAATTGTTCATAATAATAGACCTAAGAGAAATATATGAAGAAACAAAACTAAATCGATTTTCAGTTTAATAGACTTGAATCATAAATTAAAATCTGTTTTCAGAATTCTTATCTTTTCTCTGAATAAATCAGAACATTGGAAGTAAAACACTTTTAAATGTCTATATAGAATATATATTATATATTATAAAGAAAAATAAAGACAGAACATTACCACTTTCAATTCTTTATATAATACTAACACACCACAAACTGTATTAATGATATCTTATCACATAATAACGATAAGTTACATAAGGATAACATAATGTAAATAAAAACTAAAATAATTAAGTATTATTCATAAATTTGTAGCCTTGGTATAATTTTATTAAGTTGCAATTCGATTTTAAAAAAAATATTATAATTCACTATTGGTACCTAATAAAAGTTTTTAGTTAAACGTGACACTGAGTTTTAAATAAACTAGAAACGTATTGTATAAATCTGTTAAAGTAAATGCCTGTAAATGGAAGTGATAAGTCACCACACGTCAATCCAATTTTTTATATGTATAGAAAGAAAATATAGTATATCACTTTCAACTCCTTCTGTATTTATTAACTTTTGGACACAAAAATGTTTTTCTTTTTATAATACTTCAGAGTTCAGAGATAACGTGGCGAGCATGACTACGATTATACCCATAGACGTATTAAATAATAATATAGATTTTATTATGTCTATGGTTATAACTATACACTATAATCCATTTTATCTATGACAACAACATTTCAATAATTATGAATATTTTTGTCCAACCGGTTGAGCTGTTATGAGAGGTTTGATAAATTATGAATGGGACTATTTAGTATTTTCACGATAAATATTAATATTCTGTAAATATAATATTATAACTGATAAATAAATAATAATCATTTTTACTTATAGAAATTTGATTAAGTACAATTTTGATTATGTCCAATTCGAAATTTCAAAGGATCCAATTTAACGATATTACTGTATTATGTTAGGTGCAATCTACGTTGGAAGGTTACTCGGTTACTTCTGCTAAATACTAATAATTTTTTCATTAACAGGATTCGAACGTCACTAAAACTATTTAATAACACAATTAATTATATTTGAACAACTTACAGAAATTGTTTATAACTTACGAGTATAATAATAATTATAAGTATTCGACTTTTTTTTTTTTTTAGTTTATTTAAGTAGCATAACTGATAATATATTGATTAATGATTATTAATGTAATAATTTATTGTTCACTATAAATACTATTTTTATCGTTGTTAATTATTTACAAATTATTTTAAAATATTTATTTAGATAATATAAAATATAATTAATTTTAAGCAGCCACGTTAAATAAAATATTAGAAAAATTATGTTCAATAAGACATCATATATAAAATAGCAATGTGGGCTAGATTTACATTTTTTTCTAAATTAATGAATAATTAATAGTAGCCGTTAGTTAACCTAAAGCATAATAGTAATTTTTATTCCAGACGTTCAAACAGCTTCAGTCAGATTATTTGAATTTCAAAAGAAGTTAAAACTGAGATATAGGTGTATAAAACCTCGAGTTAAGTAAAGTATGAGTTCAAAGTTTTGCAAAATACTATTAAAAAACCAAAATTAAGTGGACCGAGACAAAAGAATAAATTTTTTTATATCAAAATATTACAGTTAATGAATGTGTCTTATAACACGAAACTGACAGAAAAAAATAAAATGCAAAAATGATACTGTTATTGCATTTAAATAAACAGTTAAGTAATGAAACCAAAATGAATAATGGTAATATATGTACTTGTTATTGTTAATAAATAATATTATCATAAGTATTAAGTACCAATTATATTGTATTTATTCAACAGAGAATGAATTGAAATATTTTTTTAAAATAACCCGAGAACGAATATTTAGATATACCATTTGTAACAATGTAGGAACCCATTCAAATATGGCGGAAACAATTCTGCATAGTGGAATTCCATATTATCATACCAACCAATTATCATCATTATTATTATAGTACTAGGGAGAGGATGAGACACCATTCACGGGGTGTATAATACTATAGTAGCGATCGGGTCAGTACCACAGAGAAGTGGCTGTATGTATTTGTAGTTGGGATTCACAGGTCACGGGTTGGTTGGTTCATCGTAGAGGGACATTTATCATTTTCGATAACAACCTCTGCACGACAGTGACGTGTTTTATAGTTTATATTTTTTTCCCCTGATCGGACTGTTGACTAACGAGTAACCATACTTTTTACCGTCCTTAAACGACGCTAAAAATACTATACACGTTTTAAAGTTCGGCGCACATCTGTGTACGGTATAGCAGAATGGTTTTTTTTTTTATCCATCCATACCCAGGTTTACGTTTTACTAAGGGTATACTATAATATTATATTATACAACATTGATTTTTTGTAATTTAAAACTTATAAATATAAACATAATTTACAAAATAAAATATACGTACGAGTATATAAAAAAAATAGATATGTTTATGACAATTTTTTTTTCATATTAGCCATTTTGGTTGAAATCCGTTATATAATAAATGACCTAAAATATATCAAATTATTTAGCAGGACATATTATTGTCGCTTTAGTGATCGTACCACTCACCCGCCTAGTGTCCATATTAAATTATAATTAAATCCTCTGGCAGCCCCATGCGGATGATTTAAAACTTATATAAATATTTTAATTCTTGATGGCAATTAATAAAACGTTTAAAACATTTGCATAAATTAGCCATCTTAAAATTATATAAACGGCGAAAAAAAAACTTTTAATTTTTGATTTGACTTTATGTAAACCTTAAGTATACTATACAAATAACTTTCTAATGTATAGTCGTGATTTCCAAAAATCGCATTTTAAATAATATCAACCGCCAAATAGTTATAGTAGTTATTAGTTATTATTCTTGTGAAAACCTCATGCAGACGACAATATATTACCTAGGTTAAATATACATTGTATACTTTTAGTGGTAGAATAATATTGATTATAATATATTTTATTTATAAATTTATGTTAGGTAAAACTACACGTGTATATTCGTGAAGAGAAACAATTCTAACAACAATGATGAATCAAAAAAGTCTCAAAGTAACATTAGTAATGTACAAAGTTATAAGAATGATCAAGTAGTCACCAATGAAATCTATCATTCACCATTAAGTATAAACATTTTTATTTTTCTTCTCTCAATATCATTATTTTTTTTCTAGAGTCTTACGATTGATAGATATGAAATTATAATAATTATATATAATTATACAGAATTACTATGTCTTATCATTCATTGATTCTGTTAAATGTATATATTTATTTTCAGTTATCAATAAATAATGTCAATTTCTTTTTTTTACTATTTATTTGTTGATCTAAATTATGTAGAACAACAATACGCAAAGCAAATTGTTCATTCTTACTGTCATTAAAGTTCTCCACATACATTTTGTTTGAAACCCGTTAGTCAATTATACAGCTGACACAAGAGTCAATCGATGAAACGAAATTCTACTCACCGCATATCGTTAGTACAATAATGGTATCGTTTCCTGTTGTCAGTTTACCATTTATTTCTATTCGATTTAGCTTTCGAAAATAAATTATCCAAAATACCATTATCTCGGTTAAAATTATATGAGGTGGAAATATAAGAATTTTACACATTGGAATAAATTTTAGTCCATTGACAATCGAATAATAATTATATTATAATAAATAGACATTTATATGTAGTTTAAAAATATATACTGATACATACTAAATTTGTTTATTATTTATTGTTATCCAATAACTAATAAATATATTCTAAAATACATTTTGCATGTGATATATAGATATAATATTCAGTATTTGTTATTTGTTTTTTGAAAATCTCAAACACCAAAACAGTTATATCGATCAATATTAAAAAGATTATCTAACTTACGTAGTAATAATTTAACTAAAAAAAAAAAAAAAAAAATACTGTTATGTTTGTTTAGCTTTAAGCAGTATTATTACAGCTAGAGAAATAGCATTGATTATACAATTACACATATAATACTAAAAACAATAGTAATTAACTATAAACAATGATAGTAGATGATAATATGAGATAGTGTAATTTCCGAGAGTAACGATATTTATAAAGGGGTTTTATTTAATATGATGTAAAAAGGAAAGGAGAGGTTTTATGATATTTTATGCATTAGGAAATAAAGGATCAGGTTAATATTGTTTCAATATTTGAAGAACATTGAGAATGATTAAAAAATATATATATAAGTGATATAAGAATAGAATATATTGACGAGAGTGGCATGAAAATATTATTATTTTGAAGGAGTTGGTATGAAAAGATCTTGCCTATTTAAATAACTAAAACGTTCAAGCTTTTTATAATCAAGTCAACCTCAATAATTGGCAGAGTGGAAAGTACCACAAAAAGCACATCTGGCCGGAGAGCCACGTGCACCAGAATCTGATATGTGATCTTCTCCACATTCAACACATAGTTGATCACGATGACAATATTTCCGAGTATGCCCGTAATACCAACATACGCATGGTGAGGTTTTGGGTAGGTGTGGATTTCCATAACAATTTTAAAGTTGAGAAGAAATTCAATCTTGTAGATTTCTAACTTATTCGAAGCTTTTTGATGTCAGTGAAAAAAAGGGTGGTTTATCCAAAAATCGTTGACGGAATTTGTATTAACCACAACTCAAAATGTTTTATTTGAATACAAAAAGATACTATGGATACTATCATACTTTTTTCTTGTATTATATTTATGTACGCAATTCATTATTCAAAATTATTAGAATAAAAAAGTAAGAATTTTCTTAAAGATGAATATGCATTGAGTATAATCATTAAAACTTCAATAAATACACAAATGGTATTAATTTATTTATAAATTATATATATTATATATATATAAGATGATGAAGACATATTTGATACATTTATAATTAACTGTTTCTATAATGATTTTCTAAAACACAATAATTTATAGGTTTGTACAACATATTTTAATTTGCCATTGTTAGATTTTATTTTACAATATAATAAGACACTAAAAAAATAATTAATTTATAATATCATAAATCATATCAATTTTTTTTAATTATTATTATTCTGTATACATATAAATCTACAATGATTGACCACTTTGCATAATTTTTCATTTTGTTACATATGATTTAAATTAGATTTTTTTTTTATACACATTTTTAAACGTTTACTCTTAAATTGCTTTTTATAATGGTGTATTATAGTAAATGAGAAAGTTAGTATATAAGTGATACGTGCTTGTGTTTTAAAACTTAATTGCATATCCTATGTTAATGTTGCTTAGAAAAGGGAACTATAATTTACTTTAGTAAGTTTATTTTTATACATTTTATTCAAAATTATTTAGTGAACTACTATAATAAAAAAAGAGGGAAAAGATAAAACACATTAATTTATTATAAATGGTTAAAATTTTACAATATCTGTAAATATAACAAAATGTAAAACTTGTACAATATATTATAAAATAATTTAAACATTATACTTGAAAATGCCCAACGATATTTTGTAATAAAATATCATCACACTGGTACAACATTATTCAGACACATATTATACTCCTTCCTACATATCTGGAATCTGCATCAAAGCTTATGACATGGTATGATATTATTATCCTTCATGCATGCAAAATATGTTAATGGTTAATAGGATACCTACTTTAAATAGGATACCTAAATTGTTAGAAGTAACCATGTAACTAGATGCTGATTGCTACAGATCTCATTAAAATAATCTGAGAAAATAGTATTTTGTTCATAATAATAGCAAGAAATGAAAACTTTTAATCTTTTTAAATACTCATTAGTCATTGCTATCTTATTATTTATTTATTTATAAATTCATAATAATTCAGTAATACATGGTTTATTGTAGTTATTTTAAGTAAAAAAAAAAAAAAAAAAAAAAAAAAAAATGATTACAAATCACATAAAAAAATCCTTGGAGTTATATAACTAATTAATTGATTGCTAAGTTTTAATAATAATTAATTTTAATAGTGTATTTAACTATTTTACACATAATTTTTACGGTTTGTAATTTAAACTATTATACTTAATTTGAAGTATTTTTTAATTCGTTGAAAAATAGTATATGCTAAAAGTAATTTGACATGATTTTGTAAATGCTTGATTATAAATAATATTTATAATAATTATTTAATTTTAAACTAAAAATATATATACAGTTTCTTGTTATTACACAAATATATATATATATCTAAATATAATTTATTAAACTAATCCAATAAAATATTATTAACACATAATATCATAAATTATACATATGTTTAAAATAAATAGGTATAATAGTCTTAACTGATTTAAGATTTATAAGATAAGATATTTATAAGATTTATTTATTTATTCAAGTATTGAGTTCATCACTTTCTAAGATATGTATGAAGTTGGCAAAAGTTCTATTAATCACATATCATATACATGCAAGTGTTATGAATCAACAATCATTAAAATATTATTTCTTTTTTTTGTTTAAAAGAATTGTACTTAAAATACGAAACCTTTAATTAGTTGAATCCTTCTTCAAATACAAAAATCATTTTTCTGTAATTTCGTTAACATCGTTTAAATTAATAATGTTGTACTTTATGTTTTATTTAGATTTAATATGCTACAACAAATTATTTAAACAAATAATTTAACAAGTAGATTCTTTTTATGAAATCATTGACATTTTGGAACAAGACTACTTTACCGGACGAACTTATTTTTTCAAATTATTTTTTTTTTGAAAAAGTGTGTTTTAACGAGTTAAGAACGATGGTGCTAAAATAAATTTGCGAAAATGATTAGTTTTTAAGTGATGACGACTTAAAATTATTACTGTATATCGACTATATCGTATATAGGTACGTAAAATACCTCAATAATTACGTGATTCGAAAATCCATTGTCGTAGTGTAGTGGTAACTAATACTTACTACAGCCTACCAGATCGGGATTCAATTCTGCTACCAAATATTTAAATATTTCATTTTTTTTAAATATTATTTTACCGACGATCTTATTTTTTCAAATGCGAAAAATTGACTGCGCGTGTTTCGTCACTCGTCGCTACGCTCTTCGGCACCGTTTCTCCACTCCGCACAAATCGAATATATCCCTCTACTTGCTATGTACCGCCACCTCAAGAAGGCATTAGGTTAAAATACATTTTTTTGGGTATTACTTTTATAATTCAAAATATTAAAAACAGTAAAATAAAATGCAAAAAATGAAATCATCAATCGCAGAATTACATAATATATACGATAATATACAGTAATAATTATAAGTCGTCATAACTTAAAAACTAATCATTTCTGCCAAATTTATTTTAGCACCATCGTTCTTAACTCGTTAAAATACCCCTTTTCAAAAAAAAAAAAAAAATTGAAAAAATAAGTTCTCCCGGTAAAGTAGTCATATACCGACATTTTTTTTTTTTTTTTTTTAATTTATTCATGACAAATGTCAGATTAGTTTTAATAGTTAGTTTACTTGTGATTGGGATTCATTGTATTTTTTTAGTTTGAGTACAAAAAACCAAATATACTTATTATATTTTGTACAAATCAATCACAATCAATAACATATTATTTTTTATATTATTATTATTTATACATTATACAAATTTTACTACAAATTATTCAATTTTTTTTATTTTTTTTAATATCACTTCTTATATTACCTACAGTTAAAACAAAAATTCAATGAATAATAAATTATGCAATTATTTTAATTTAACAAAGTTTAAAAGAAAAATATTAATTTGTATTTCTTTTTTTAATATTGAATAAAAAAGTTTGAAATAACTATTATTTGTTATACCTATAAGCACTATACTATATCTCAAGTGTGGTATAAAATATACATGACATTATTTTATATTATCTATTGACTTTTATTATTTATTTTTATAACATATAGATGACCATATAGTATGTTCAATGTTCATTACATACATTTATATAAATTTGTAAATTAAATAAAAGAAAAATATACCAAAAATATGTAATATTATGTACTATAAACAAATTATAATATGTATATAATATATATAACTATAAGTAAAATAAACGGACTTACATAAACCATTTTAAGATATAAGTTTACATTCTTTTTAGTATATTATATTCTTAGCACTTTTCACTGTATATACTTGTATTATTTATAATTATTATTATACAGGGTGATTTTTTTATCATTGAACACTTATTATTTCAAAAAGTATAGATTTTTTTTCTATTTTTTTTTTCAAATGTTTAGATACATGTTTTTCTACAACTGTATAGAATTTTAATTTTTTTCACTCATATATTTAATAGCAAAATAACTATCAACTTTTGATTTTCAAATGGAAACCTATATTAATAATTTTATAAATTAATAGAGCCATTTT
>VUJU01004189.1:0-20252 GCA_009835225.1 Aphis craccivora
AAAAAAAAGTTAAATCGCAATTCTTACAGATAACAAGTAGGTACAAATAATATATATTTCCTGCAAAAAATACCACGGCTTAGTGTGGACACCGATAAGACCTACAATCGAAATGCGTAAACAAAAACAACACTGTATTGAGATAACGTATTATATAGGAAGCGCCGATAAAAATACGCGTTTATATATTATACGGAAGAACGTTGCCGGTTATTTGCCATGATACCTAAACAGAAATCATATTATATTAATGTGCATTGCATAACAATTACTGTTTACTGAAGCGCTGCAACAGTTTCATTGAAAGATTTCAGCAGCAGTCGGTTGAATTTTCATCCGAGGTCACATATGGGACAATTTTAACTTCGCAATTCACTTCGTTTTCTAAAAAAAAAATGAAAAAATACTTTTAACATAATATTATAAAGCAAAGTAGTCGGCGTATAGGTATTTTGCTCGTAGACCGTGTTTCTTAATTTTTTTTTCCATCACGACAGTTCATTAACCGTATCTATTCCTTATCTATCTTTAAAAAGATTCTTCCAAATAGTTCAACCATATATACTGATTAAATCAATTTTGTCCAGAAGAACCGGCTGGTATCCGTAATAAATTCTTATTTTTTTGTAAACCAGTACCATAATATACATTATAATATTATCTCCGATCGTAATAACGGTGTTTGTCTTAAATTCTATAAGAAAACCTGATATTTTCAAACCTGCCGCGGTGGTCTTAGGAAAACGTACGTGAACATAACTTCAATTTGAAATGTGTTTACATGAATGTCCTATAATATTATAATAGTATGACAATAATTATAGGCATGTTTAAAAACCTATACATAGATATAGATCATATTTTAAAATTTTTGAGATTTTTGTTCGATATTAATTATGTTTCGTGTTTAAAAATTTTTTTCCCAGTCGCATTTTTTCTATAATATTATATATAACACAATTTTTTTTTTAAAATATATAAATGTTGATGCACCTAACTCTAAATTAAAACGAGTAGCGTTTCAGTCATTGATATGTTTATACAAGGATAAAAAATATAAATTATTTTTATATTATTTTTATAATAATAATATAATAAATTGTATATAGTGTTTATTACACTTATACCATTTTTAAACATTATCAATTTATATTTATAAATGTTGAAATAGATTAATATTAGTTACTTAAAACTATTACTAGTCATCATCATAGCCCTCATATGTTCCAAATCCATTATCAACGACCTATATTACTTCCTGTCTTCCTAATTCTCGTGCACAAAGTTAAATAACTCAAAAAATACTCGTTTGAGTTTCGATTTTTATACGTCAACATTTTTAGAAAAATCATCTACTAAATAAATATAGCCAAATGTGGGTTTAAATTTGAAAAAAAAAAACAGAAGTTCGTAGTCGCAGAACATTCATTAGGTCGTTTGAAAAAAATCTCGAAATTTTAAAACACGGCCGTTAAGACGTATATATGTATTAAAAACATTAGAAAAATCAGTTTTCGAATAACAGTAATATTGAAAAAAGCGATTGATCACGGTGAGGTATTGTGGTTTAGGACGTCATCATAGGCATTTATATAGGTCAATTAAGATATTATTTTATAAATTTGCTAACCACAATAATTGTCGTCGTCGTCGTCCACGCAACATGTTTAATAGCAGTTATCGAAATTTGCATGACATTCAACCGATTTGGGCGGGTTTTTATTTTCTCGACTCTGTTCTTACGTACCTACCTATAATAGAGGTAGGTATACATAAAACTGATTATAAAAGAGTTAAACGATTGGTGAAAATATGACAACACAATAATAATATACGAACAGACTTCTTCATTATTGGTAATCCTGCTGAAATCCACGTGTGACATAATATACGATGATGATGTGCGTTATGCAACGTGCGTAGTACTTGTGCTCGGCGCGGATGAACATACCGAGTTACGCGTTATATAGCACACGGCACGACATTAGATAGTGTAATAATAATATGTAGCTATAGTTTTAATAACGACGCACAACACATGCGAAATACGCACCGTCTACTCGTTTTGTAATGTAGTTGTGTATGGGCAGCGGGTATACCGCGGTTTAATGTCATTTTCGCGGTTAATCTATTAAGAAGTGCTATCACTTACTGCACACACGTTTTAAGCGAGTGATGGTGTGATTTAAGTTTATACGCGTTTCTTTACGAACTCGCATTATTCCGCGGTTTTTGATTTTTGCAGAACACACGGCATTAAGTCGTATAACATCCATTATCCAATCGTACCGTTTTGATGATACTATTTAAGTATATTATAATATTATAGTCGTTTGGTAAAGGTCGACTTGTAGAGTAAAATTCGCATCTTCGCACGGCGCGCTTTTTAATTATCGAACACGGGGTTGCATGTATGTCCCGAAAACGGCACAAAAGCGAATAATTTATTGCAAGCTCTGCTGCAGGCGCGTTCACCTCGTTTTAAACCCGAACTCTTGAAAGGCTTTTCACGCGAAAACTTGCACAAAGTAATGTCGAGTGCGTATTATATGTAGGCGTGTCGTTGCGGGAATTATTCACATGATATCCGAGATGAGTAGATTCTGATGTTTGAATTGTAGTTTGTCGTCGTCGGGGGACTTTCGAAACATAAGACTGACGTAATACGACGTGCCTATATACTACACGTGTGTTCGTCCTACGGTATATAGCGACGGGATTCACGCGGTTTCAACCGTAGCCCGAGGGACTCGAGCGTCGTATATATTTTGAATATCGCTAAAATCAAAATCGCGTACAATGCTCGTGTAATTAATTTCAAAAGTGTCTTATATACTACGCGCGTATAACGTCTGCTTGTAAAGCATATTATATCTTCTGCGGTATAACAATTATTATCTTAGTATCGTCGAATAATCAGCCATTGTGAACGTCCAACCGCCGTTGTTACATACTGCACATAGGTAAACTATAATGCACAATATACGATATTGTTACGACGATGTAGCGACTGCGTTGCTATAACACTCTGGTCCGTATACGCCGACGATGGACTGGGCGGTGTTTCGGATTGATTTCCCGCAGTGCGCCAATACACATAATATCGTATACACTCGCGTGTACTCGGGATGCTGCACATCTCGCACGGTCGTTATTAATCATCGTATTGTCGTGGTATGGCGTATAATATAAAATGTGTGTATACATATTCAAAACTCTCCGTACGCACTGCGCAAATCGGGTCAATCGGATTTAAATAATAATCATGTCTGCGGAGAGGTACACACACACACACACATATATATATATAATATACGAGACGGCGCGTCTTGCGTGCAGCGTTGTAAGTGAGAAAAATGAAATATTTCTCGCCGCGATCTCGTTATAAATAATAATAACGCAGCGTGACTTGACACGATATTTACCGTATATTATTGTATAAAAGATTCGTATTGCGGAAGCGAGATTTGATGATAAAGGTCGATGTACACCCGTTATACGCGCACAATACGACCCAAAACTTAAACAATACAATAACCACTGCCGCAAACCTTTCGATCGCTTTTGATCGAATAGTACCTATACGCTATAGCACGATCCCGAAATTTTGTAATTTTCGAAAAATTAAACAGTTTCTTGGTCGGTTAGTAAAACGTGCGCAAGTACTTTCATCTAGCGGCTTCTCAATCGATTGCTCAATATAAAGTTCATAATGGCATGGAATTATGACGCCACGTTCAATATTGTGTACAATTACCTATGTTAAACGGGTAATAATAGTTAGGAAAATCACAAAAAAACGATCAGCAATTTTAACTATACAATTTAAAAACATTTGTTATTATAAGACATATAAAAAATACATAATATATTCGTATATACAATGTATTCGTCATGTCGTTATTTCGTTGTACGCTGTGTGAAGAGCGATTTTGACTCGCGGGTATCGCCCGAGTAACGCGCGTTACCGGGTGCCACCGTTGTATGCTTACCGCGAGTGCTAAAATCACACTCCAGTGTGGTTCGGCCCTTACAATAATATAATATATATTTTCTTTTCGGAATGGCAACGTTGTATTTAAAATTATGCGGAATATAATATATATGAAATTTGCGGAGTCGTGTATGTATATCAGCAGTGGCTATTAAAATCAACACAAAATTTGCTTCACCGGAATATTACCGTACGGCGATCATTTATCGCTATTATAAAATTGCCTATAAGATTTGTTCCGACTATCCCACAGGATAAAATACACCGACATAATATTATAATTAAAAAAATCTTTTCGTTTAGTTTTAAAACGGTACATAAATATAATAAGATGAGACACTATTATATATTATATATACCTACTCTTATTGCCTGTATCATTAAAGTAGGTACCGCTAGTACATATTTATCAACATAATACTATGTTATTAAATCGAATTACGATTTAATATATTTATGGAACTGTATGTATAAATTAGTATTTTTATTTTTTTTTTTTTAGGTTAACGGGAGATTACACTCTTCGTTACAATCGTAGGTATTTGACATTTCGACCAAGAACAATAATTAATGTAATATTATTATGTCATTATGATATAATGTTAATACGAATTTAATGTATATAATATAATATTATAGTTTCGCAGAGATTTCAACGGACGCACAGTCTGCAGACGTTACCGCCGGGCGCCGACATCGTAATATTATAACGCGATGTCGCGCAAGTCGTTATTCCGTCGAGTGTTAAACCTATACGGTAACATATAGCGATACGCATCGAATCGCCGTAAACAACTTCCATCACCGTTAACAGCCCTAAGGTTTTTATTGATTAGTTTACGCGGTTTTTAATAGGGTAACATTCCGCATTAGTCACAGAACAAAACATGTATATTACCATTTCCCCCTTTGACATCTGAAGGAGTTACCTATGTATTATAGTTGCAACAACACGCGTGCTAAAATCGATAGTATAGTTACTACGTGTAATACACAGAACCGAGTATACTCATCCCTCTATTTTCTTCAATAGTTCAAATATTTTATTGATTTAATATAATTTTTTTGCATATTAAATAGCATAGTTTTTGTCGTTCAAAATTCGAATAATGAAAGCAATTTGTACAATTTTATCGCCACAGGAAAAATTTGAATTCATTACCTTTAATAATTAGTATGGGTGTACCCGTTATTCTTAAAAAAAAAAACAGCTTTTTAATAACTGAATAAATGGATAAGAAAAAAAAAAGGGCTTGATGAATCACCCTGTACAATACACTTATAAATTTTCCATAAAGTAAAATCACAGCTTGTCCCTAATAATATATATCTGTATACCTATTATCCTATCGACAAACGTATAGATTTTAAAAGCTTTATAATACGTACTTATCTATCTAATTGCGAATTTCGTCCCCTAATTTCAATTTTGGGCCGTGTGCATAAAAACTGCAAATAATTGCAGTGCATTAGTCACGGACTATATTGACAATATTAGTATATTACAGTAATTTCGTTTGCCATGGCACAGGACGGATTTGAGATTACTTTTTCATTTGCGCACGGTGATCGTATTCTCGGAAATCAATAATAATCGACAATGACCGGAATAGTGGGTTCGTTCAAAGACCGCAATCATCGGCGTACTCTACCGTCACCGAATGTCGTTGTACAATTTTTTTATTCGCATCTTCTATAGACACCGTCGTCGTCGTCTCGGCGACATGCAAACCCGTTTTTCGATTATCGCGATCGCGTGTGAGATTTATATTGTTATAATAATATTGTTCTCGTCGAAATGCGTTTTTAAACCAGAATAGGGTACGAATATAATAATATAACTATATGCGCTTTATCAATGACGTTGACATAATTATTATGGAGGGTGTGGCGGGCGTCAGAACACACCCTCGAGTGTGTCAAGTATATAGAACGGTCTGCGGGTCTGACGGCAACTTCCGCCACCGCGCGCCGCCGAGAGGGAGATTTACAATTCTCAGAAGGTCGTCGGAAACCGTACACCTCTCGGTTCTCCGCTGCAGTTGTGCAGTTCACTAGGAAACCACAAACACGCCACTCAAAATACTTATGTTTTACTTGTAGTTGGCGGTAAACCCAATACGGCGTCCTCGTTTTGAAGGTTTATTCCGCAAAGATTGTAATTCCACGACAGAGAACAACTATATGGGACGGGGAAATTGTATTATTGCAACAGAGTGAATTTGAGATTTTTCATAATGGCGGTCGGAATTAACGGTATAAAACCGAGGAAACTATTCTGTGTATTCTGTTTAGATAATATTATAATAAAATTTATTATTGGGAATCGATTTTTGGCCGTGTCGGCGAGTGGTACTGAGCTCAAACAAAACTGTATTATATTGTTTTATCGACTCGTGTGTTAAGTGTTTATTAAAATATTCGTGATTCTGCGGTACTCCGCTACGTCGTTTACTGGAATTTCACGAATTTTCGTCTGACGATATTTCTGTGCTTAATCGCTACGTCGCCCGGTCAGTTCTCGTATAGCCCGGACATGCGCTCGGCGACGCTTAGGTAATTACTAGACGATTCGTTCAATTTGTACAACAACCGTTACACATATTATCTTACACACAAAAACGTATAATTTATTGGGGCTATACCTACTCGCCGTGTGTAGTGCCGACCATCTCATGTGTACGTAATAATATATAAGTGACACGAAACGGTGTCTACTCGACCGGGTCCGTTTTCTATCACTACCTATATATAATGATATTATAGTACCTCTATTTTATATTATTTAAGTAATATTATTATTATTAAATTGTACCTGTACGGTCGTTTCTTCCGGCGCTGTTAAAACGCCGACAGCCAGTGACACAGTTACAATGATAATATTATATAGTTGGGCTTATTGTTTTCAGAGACACATTTTGTAGGTACACATCAGGCGTCTGGAGTCTAGACGGTACAGGCACTTTCTTCGGCAGAGGTGTTTCTAATCGTTTAGGCGTCTCCGGGACGTGTACAATATGACACACGCGTCACACACGTGCACACGAATTTCGGTAAAACGACGTATTGTAGTGTGTAATATTGTGTACATTATGACGAGGGGAGGTGTCGGGAAGTCTTGATACAACTACAACTGTAGTCGGTGTGGTGATAGAAAATAATATTACGGTTCTTTCTTCACGAGTGCAGATCTACGGTTACTTTTGGTTATGTCTTTTGATGTCTTAAAATCCATAAATTTGAAATTTTCATAAAATTGTCGGTATTAACGTTATCAAGTCATATTTATAATATTTTATGAACTATAATCTTTTTTATTTATTTTGTTTTATTTTTTGTACAAAAGTAGCCCCTTTTTTCAATTATTTAGATGTCTAGATCCTTGACTGTTTCTTCATAATTTTTTTCATCCCGTTGACGTATTTAATATTTGTTCAATCGTCACTCGTCGCTAAAATCTAATTCTTTTTTAGGAAGGAATTCATGACATTTTTTTTCGAAAATGATAAAAAAAAATAATGGGGTGAGCAAGAACTGAACACGCATGACGATGCGTCGCTTAAAATAAACAACTGAGTGATTTAATTTTCTGTGCTTACAGAATAGTATAAACAACTTTACTAAATAAAAATATACTATACTACTACAGTATATATGTTTCAATACTTAGGAGATGAAAATATGGTTAAAAATGTATATTTACTACTAATCTATCGTTTTTTGTTTTTTTTCGTGATCTAAGTAGAGAATTATTTTCTTAAAAAATAAAGTTAATTTTTCTTTATGTATACGAATTTATAATAGAAATAAGTTCCTATGATCTATACATTTTATTGGCAAAATATTATCTGTATAGACTGTACAATATACATATTAGTTATTGAAATTAAATATTATTATAATTAATAGTTATACAACATATATAATATAAAATATAAGTACATTTTTAATTTAAATTAAAACCCAGTTTATAAATTATTACTACCAACACCTTTGGATGAGAAATTGAGACCATAAACGATCTAACAATAGTATTTATTATAGAATTATATTAAGTAGTAATATGCTCTATTTTTTTAGGCTTGATAAGATAAATAGAATCATTCGCGTAGGTATCACTATCATATCTCTATCAGTATTGAAATATTTTCGATAATTTTTTTAAAAAAAAAAAAAAAGTAATAATAAGATAAGTCGCAATAAATAAGAATCTAAAATAGTGTATTCTAGCCATCATATTTGTAAAACTGAGTGGGTTAATATTCAATAAAAATCTTTGTTTTTTTTTTAGCAAATAAAAAACAAAATATTAAACAATATGCATAGTCATTTTTATATAATAATTGAATGTTTAACTACGTTCACGAATATAATATATATATAATCAACTGCAGAAAGCTGTGAGCCGGAACTTAGAACGATAAAAATATACTCAACTACTCAAGTCATAAACTAAACATGTTTACTATTAAGATTTATACTAAGTAAACATAAAAATACAAGAACTTTATTATTTTATTGTACAGATAAATTATATTATAATTATACATTTGCTTCTATTTATTATACTTATGCGTTGTAAACGATATTAACTTTTCGTTTTTATGTTTCAATTAGGTACCTACACGCAGAGATTTAAGTATGGCAATGACGTTAACGATGCGGTAAATGTGAAATTATGTTATAAAAAAACGGATTGTCTGATAATTCAAAATTATGTGTCACGTCTCATCGTATTATAGCTAATATTTCTAAAATATTAAATATTAAAGACAGATACACATATAGCTTGGTCGCCAAATATTCTTTCTTTAAAAATTGTTAGCTATCTTATCTTCTAAATACAATACGTAGATAGCAAATTGACTCACAAATTTATTGAAGTTATAATATAAGTTATGACGTCATCAATACATTAAAGCTAATTTTACTTATATGTCTCAATTTTAAGAAGAATTATCTATAAGCTCTTGTTACTTATATTTTTAGCTTTTTTGGTTTATATAGACATGTGTAGTATCTCCAACTTAAATCTCACATTGCACGCAATCTTACGTGGATAAGATATATAAATGTTAATAATTTATATTATGTGTATGTAATATATATTTATAAAATCTTATAATTATGGCGATATCGATTTAGACTTCGTTAACTTGAGTGATCGAGTTCTATGACTTTGATAATAAATTTGTATTTTACACGTCCAAGTTTGTAAGAACTAAGAATAGAAGATCACGATACATGAATAGGTGTTATACGTATTGTTATGTTGTGTTGTAATAATTGTATGCGGTTTTCGTATATTTTTCTATTATACGATTTAAATATAAGTACCTATAATAAATATAATAAAAATGAAAACAACTACTGTCTATTGATTTAACAGTAAAACATTTTATTATTATGGTTCTTGATTGGTAAATGTCATTACACCTATACTCTAAGATTAGAAAAGAAAGTATTAAAAAAAAAAAATAATAAAAATAAAAATATTGCTTTCAATAATATTCTTTTCTTCCGTTCAATGTCAACACGATTTGAATGGTTTGATTTTCATATTTCACAATATTATATTATTTGCGACATATCGCAATAACCTTAAAAAATAAAGTAATTAGATATGAAAAATACCATTTTATATATTTTGCAAAACTAGAATAAATCATGTATTCATATGAACTATAATTTATTTTTTACAAAAAATTATATCGTTAAAGTTGTTCCAAAATCTAAGTACAATTTGTCTCTTATAGATTATATTATATAGTTCTACTATTCATAGATCACTAAATGCTAATAGGTACTTACACGTCATAGTGTCATACTAAATAAAAGGATATTTTGTATATCCAAATACATTCACTACCTACTAAAATACACAATATGTATTTGATAGTTGACAATGTCGCGTTCAAATATTATACAGATTATTACTCACTGTGGTTCTTGAAAAAATTTAAAATTATCTTTGTCGGCACACAAGTCATTATAACATTTAAACGACCATGATTTATGATAACAGATACTTCCGATGTTAGTTTATTGCATTGTGCGCATCGTAAAGCTAAAGAGGAATAAGTGCATAGTAAATATTATACTAATATACGCACAGAAAATCGTAAGTCTAAGTCCCGATAGTGTCATAAAAGTGATTGCTAAAAGTCAGGGAACTTTGTAATTTACTGCAGATACCGTACACACACCAATCACACGCGCCAATATCGCCGGATGGTTTGTAAATTCACTTGTTTAGTGCTTCTGGCATCCATGCAAATGTTATCGTTAACAAAGGTCTCAATTATTGTATTATGGGAAATCTCTGGTCCCCAGCTCGACGTACAATATTATCCCCTTTTGTAGATCGATTTTAATTGTAGTTTCCTCGGAGGGACATATAAATCCGTCGCATATCCTTAATGAGTCATCCGGGGTCTCTCTCGTTTTTTCCGTCAAAGTACTCCGAATGGTGCAGATGGTCCTACGCGCCTTAACTGTATTATTTGTATTGTATATATTATATTGGCAAATGCACGCTGTCGAAGAACTGTTTTCTCACTTGTAATGTTTCTGTCGCTGGCGGCCAACACAATTATATTTTGTGTGCAGTACATATTATTCCACGTAATAGTCGTTCTGACAGGACAAATAATGGCTGCTAAAGAGTCGTGAAACATCAGGAAAAGTATCCGCCCGGAGGCATCAAACGTGTGCTAAAATTTGAAATTTGTGAAGAAATTTGCGATACTCACGAAGTTGCGAAGATCCGGAAATCAAGATGACAGAACTGTATACATTACCGCCCATTAAAGAATACTGTACAGAACATTAATCAATTATTATCATTTAAAACTATTACGGATTTTTAAAATACCGTGTATATTAAGGATGTCTAGTAAGTCGTGACATGTGTAATTGTGTTATGCTCACATGTTTCGGGATAACTAATGTGTACAATATTTTATGCGCACAGACCAAACACCAAAGTACATTATAATGTTTTAGAAATATCAATTTATCAATATAATATTTATAGTGGTTTTTCACGATATTTTTTTCACATTTTTTTTTTGTCTTGTCAACAATTCAACCCCTAAATCTGGGGTTAAAATAAGGGTAACTAAGCGGATTTAAGTACAGTACAGAACTATTGATTTTAAACTTTAATCCCAAGTAAGTATTAATATAAATCATATTGACATTCTAACAATAGAAAATTAATGGACTCTAATTTTTTTCTTTTTTTAATTCACATAATACAATTATTATAAATATTATAGACGCATACAGTATAGCACACTATTATGTATAACAAATACTTAGTCTTAAACGCATAGTTTATTACAAAAAGACATGAAATATATTATTCTTTATTTTTCAGGATCCGTAGGTAGGTAATAGTTAAACGGACCTAAATATAATTATGCGTTATTATATTTTAGCGAATCGTTGACAAAATAAATATAGGTGCCTGTATAATATAATTTACGATGTAGCATTATTTAAAAAATTTACATTAATGTTAACCGTTTATGTTTATGGATAAATTATTATTGTAGCTAAAACCACGATGTAAATATTATAATAAGTATAATAATATCTCCAAGTTATAATAATTTATCTCGAATATACTGTATATTATATAATATTATGGAAAACACATAAGTAATATGAAATATGAATGGAATGGATAACATCATCGTGTACGCACGATATATGGCTAATAATCGTTCTCGAGAATATTAAAAAATGTTAAAAACAAAAAAAAAAACCAGAGGTATAATGTCCGCTGACACGTGGGTACCCATACATTATATAAATTCATAACTACCTTAATACACTGCTTTAAAACAGCCGTCGGCGATTTTCTGTGACTGTGTACAGACATTATATACCGTACGCAAAGTGAAATCCGGCGATAGTGAAATACGCCATTATTCGCGTGTATATAGCTGTATATTATAGGTATACGTATTTACAATATCATAAATAAACACCAATATGAAATAATACAATTTATAGTATTGTGCGAATACACAACATAACACAGCTCTCAAGGTTGAGCACATTGGGAAATCGGACGCAAATTCGTGGATATCTCCATCAACCATGCCCGTTATATGTATTATATATCATTAATTTAGGTCTCGTATTTTATAGCACTAGAAAATACTTAAACATGCACCGCTATTAAATATTATAAAATATACAAGAATAAAGTTTACAATTATAATTTAACTTATAACTATACACTTTATTAAATACGTGAAGTTCACTAGGTACATGAAACTTAAGCTATTGAGATATTTAAATGATTCAAATAAAAATAATTTAGTACTTATATTTTACTGTTATTCAATAATCAAAAATCAAAATTGATTGAAATCTCAACTCAAAAATACATACGAATTGTAAAGTATGCTTGAAAAACCAAAATATATGCTTTTTATCCTAAAATACACAAAAATGCACGTGCTTACAATCCTTATGTCATGCACGATACAAAATATAACTGCGTAACTTACTTAGGTATAACTATTTTTTGGAATAATCTATAAAAATATACAATCGAGCACTGATTATTATTTATTATATACTATTGCACGTGTCGTGTTTGTGAGACCACGGGTGATCTACATAGATCAGCAGCAGATTTGGTCGGCGTTTCCCATCATGTCATCTTTGCCATCGTAGCAGTTCGGCGAGCGTCAATCTCCCCGGGGAAAGCTCCGAACTATAGTTGTACACGCGACGAAGGTTATCGTCGTAAATTTTAATAATAATATAATAACATCGATTGGGTGATGGCTGAAAGAGTATAGTAATACGTCGTCGTGCGTGCTGTACGTCGTAAGCAATAATAATAATAATAATAAAATGTATAAATCGGGGCGACCGACCGACATCTGTCGAGTTTTTGGCCCGCGCCCGCAAGTATAACGCACGACACGCACGCCATTATACTTAGATTATAAATATATATATATATCGACGATATACGACGATGATTGTTTGTTTGTTGTTTTTTTCTTCTTTCATATATTTTTAGGGTGTAAATATATCCGCCAGTTAGTAAATATAATATATCCTCCTCCGTACACATAATGCTGCACCTGGACCGCTCGCGGGGTGATCGCAAACTGCCGCAGCACATAATATAATGTTGCTTGTACGCATTTCGTTGTATTTCTCACTATATAATAATATAAGTATTATATATTATTATTATATGTATATGGTAGCGGTGGTGTGATGCCGAAACGCGCACGGGCTTGGTCCCACACCTGGTGCAGATGAAGATATACGATAGGCCTTCAGGTACGGCGACAATATAATATTAATATAACGTTTTCACGAGGTTTCCTCGCAGAACCGTTTGAATACGTTTTGGTAAAAACCGTTACGAAATGGAAAATCGTCCGGCCCGGAATATAATATAGTATTATAAATGTCGTTATTATACGCGTCAAACGCCTATACTGTCGGTTTTGTGCCACCGCAGACTGAAATAATATTACCTATATATTATGGTACTTGAGATGAAATTACGACTCGTCACGTGTTTTTACCCGTAACCGATAATATAATAATAATATGTGTTTTTATTTCAGTATTCGCGTTTGAATGACGTTTTATTTTAAACTCGATCGTTGCATGTACCTATATAAACGCATGTCAATATATCATATTATTATTATTATGCATGAGACCGCAAACACTTTCGAAATTCAAATCGGCTACGAAGACTCAGTTATGGCGTGTACGATTATTCGGTTATATATTAGCTTTTTGGATATTTAAAAAGTACTCGAAAACATTAAGTATATATAGAGGTACATTAAAAATATTATATTTCATTAACATATTCTAAGCCATTAGAAAAAGAATAATATAATATGCATATCGCTTGGTTCCGTGACGAGGTCATTTATTTTATACCTACTTTATCCACACACATATTATTATTATACGTGTTGTACGTCAAAATTGTTTCAATCATAAATACAATTTTATATATACTTATCATAATAATTATATTCTAATATATTCGATCTGCATTATCAAAATATTACCATTAACAATATTCCGGATCTAAATAGTATGCTGTGTCTGAACTACTATATAGGGTTGGCATGCAGCCGACAACTCATGTGCCTGTTTTCTTTTAAATTAATGTTTATTCAAACACTTTTTCAATACGATAACAATATTATTAGGATAAACGTAACAACATTGGATTAGTTAGTAGTTACACATGTTCAAAATTAAATCTATTGCTGTCTATACTACGTAATACGTATACTACCCGCGTTATTTTTTAATACAATTTTGGAGTCTGCGTATTTGAAAAATGTATTTTGAGCGTTTTGACTATTGACCTTTTTTTTGTTACTATCCTAGTTTAGGGCGTGCGCAGTATGAACGCAATTTCGAAATAAAAATATTCACCCTCGACTTTTTTCCACCTTATGTTTTATTCACTTGGGGTTACAGAACTCCAACTAAACAATTTATCATTTACAACCATTTTTTTTTGCCTTAAATAAAATAGTAATGAACATTTTAGAAAAATTGCGATGAAAAAACAAGCTAAAAATACTACATATTATTATATAGAGATATAGAGATATTTACGTTGTTTTCACATTAAATATTTTCCAAAAAAAGAATTCTAAATTTCGATGTAAGGGCATACTGCAGTAGAACCAAAATAACTTACTATGATATTTTATTAAATTCCAAACGATCACTATTTTTAAACAGTATATGAATAGTATGTGTCATCTGTTGTAATCCACCCACTATAGTAACTATCATTATTGTAATAAAGGCACACCGATGACATGATTTTTATTCTAAAACCAAATATGACAAAAATTTCGTGTAGTATTATTTGTTGACGAACATCACTTCTGTTCATTAAATGATATAATGGGTTGAATATCAATTATGTTAGGTAAATTATATTCATGTGTAATTAATGATAAATTATTATTGTTAATTTTTACTATAGACAATTAAAACTATTATAATACATGTCTAATGTCTATGTAAACACGTAAATTTTTTTTTTTAATATTTGTATATAATGTACCGATTTTTGTTTTCGATTATCATTAATTGATTTTTTTTTTAAATATAGTTCCAACTAATAATTTTTTTTAATCAAAGGTTAAAGTTTTATAATCTTTATAAATTATGTAAGTCAATTTTTTCCATGTTCAAAATAATTTATTTTAATGATTTTTTATTATTATTTTGATATTTTACAATATTGGTATCATTATTTTATAAACTGATAAATTAATTGAATAAGCTAGTGTTAGTTAAAAAAACAAAACTAAATAATATAAAATATAGCAAGTTAGGTATTTTGAAGAAAAAAATTCGTTGTTTATAATAGTAACTATAATATTTCAATAACTAGTTATTCTATATTTTATGTATACTTTGCATTTTATTTAATTTACTTTGACCTTTAACAACTTAAATTATAAGTTGTATTCGATTTTTATAAAGATATACTTTTCTTTAGTTTTTAAATTTATTGAAGAGTTATAGAAGAAAAAAAATCCCATTGGTATCTAAAAATTTTATATATAATTTTTATAGTAATAATTAGAGCTCGGATTTTAAAGCATATAATATATGCTTCTTTTTTATATTATATAAGATAGATATCCAATTGTTATATCTGAATTCGTTTCATTTTGATTCAAAATAAACCAATTTAGTTTTGCTTTTTTTGACTTTTTTTTTATGTAAGTATACTTTTTTTAGTTATGTTAACTCTGCAGAGTTTTTATATGTTTATTATGCTACTATAGTAATAATAAAAAATTCAATAAATAAGATACGTAAAACCCAGAATGCAGATTATTATTGTTTTCGTTATCAGCTTGTTTATTAAATGTATTAAACGTATAGATTATTGATCTACATATTAATATAGCAAGCAGTACCTATAAGACAGTATGCCTATAACATCGATGTCGACAATTTCAAAATTTAAAATTTAGTGTTTTAATTTTAAATCTCTTGTATGAAGTATGCACCGATCAATTCAGTAGATGTTTTCTATGTATAAAAGTATTCCGTCGGACAATATAATAGAGTCAGTTTCACTACTGCAAATCTAGAGAAATATATGGTAGGTAATTAATTCTTTTTTTAATTTTAATTTAATTTTTCAAATTGTTTCATTCATTTTTATAACTAGTTCGAGTTAATTTTTAGTCATTTTTTTTTAGATTTTTTTTTTTAAATCATTATACTTCTTTTTTGCTTTTTTAGATGCTTATTGTGCTTTAAAATCCAAGCTCTAGTAATGATGATTTAATATTACCGTGTAAATTATATTTTAATTTTTTAACCTAACTTTTCGTGATTAAAATGCTCTAACCACAATTTCATATAATATTATACGATCATTACGATCTCCGAGCTTATAAGTAAAATGCAATACAATTTTAATAGAGGAATGAGACACAATCTGACATTTTGCCAAATAATGTTTAAGATTATTATAATTTCTCACATATTCAAACAATATAGACTCGTTGAATGTCACATCAGTGTTGCTTGTAATAATATAAACTGTACAATATCATACACAAGGTATTATCAAGATCGACGAGATAACTATAATATTTATATAAACACGACATAACACATTGTACATTACTTTTAAACTGAATAATATATACACACGCATATATATATATTATAATATTATATATAGGTAGTTACCTACTGCGTTTTCTCTCAATTCAATTTTGCTTTCGTGTGCATTTTTCGAAATCATATAAACCGATTTATACATATATACATATATATAATATAGGTATATTATAATTTTAATCGTTTAAATTTCAAACGTCGCCCGCCATCGTACCGTTCGAAGAATAAAACGAAAAGCAAAGTACTCAACTAATATATATTATGATAACATATTAACATGCATGTATTTATAATACATGTACGTAATATCTACATATACTGTATTATGTTATATTGTATTTAGGTACGCACAATTCAAACAATCGTATAACAATATACACCGTCGATGTCTCCTTCAAATTGTCCGTCAACCTCGACGATGACAACGAAGGAAATGTAAACATTTAGAGAGTGGTTGCACGAAAACGTGATATATTATAATATATTATTATTATTATTATTATATAGTCATCGCGGCAGTCCGGTCGTAGCGCGTAGACAGTACTAGGCATGATTTCGAATAAACGAATTTCAAAAATCCAATTATGGATTCCGGTTTTTTTTTTGTATCCTTTTGTCAGAGGTTTTAAAAAACCTTACGAGATATAGAGAAAATTAAAGCACGAACGCTTTGATTTGATTTTTACTCGCGGTGAATGTACTTTTCATGCTGCGCACTTAATAAGGTATCGCACATTTTGTAGTAATAAGTAATAATTTGGTAACTCGATTATTATTGACTTACAATTTTTTCAAACTCTTTAGAACTAACAAAGGGTTATTGGGCGATTTTTAGATAGGTATTCGATTTTTTTTTTCAAAATAACGCTTTTTCCGAGGGTTTGCAGTAATATTCCAGAAATAAAATATTATATCGATCGCTTGCATAATAATGTTTGTAAGTTTCCGCGTGACATGGAGGATGCTCTGTAAACAAAATTCGTATACAATAGACGATTTTTGAAAATCAAACGAGCGTTCGATGTCCTCTAAGCACGCGTATATAATATATATTTAGTATGTTATAAGTAAACGGGGGAGAGTTTTCTATCGCTGCTGCAGATGTCCCATCCCGTTTCGACGGTGTCGGAGTATTATAATAGCGCAAAAGTGTTTCGGTGGTGGGATGGTGTCTTGACCCTATTTCGGATAATGCGGATTCGGCTGAACAATGCACACGAACCCTACACATCGGATACCATCGATGGGGTGATAATGTTTTAGTTTTGATGATGTTTTTTTCCCCGACGTTTTCCGATTAATCTGTGGCGACGATCTACAGCCACCGTAAAATAATTATAGAATCGCCATATAAATCCTAAAGGTGTTATCCTAAACGTGTTATCATAAAAACTGTGTACTTTTTTCCACGGTGTTTTCGCAGTAACTCGTCGGATTATTCGTACAGCAAGAAACTCGAGAGTGATATCATATAATTATGTAGGTATACTGCAACGACCGAAATCCGATATATTATTACAAATAAATATTATTATATCTGGTCTGGCATATTCTCGCGATCTCGAGAGGAGATGTTCATATACATTTCTTTCAATCGTGAATAGGTATTAAAAAAGGATATTTATCGTAACAACGTGTTTATAGAAATTTATTAGGCTATGCAGCAATTCCAATTATTTGTTTTGTGATAAAAAAAAACACAAATATTTTACGTTAATAAAATATAGCGATCCTTAAAAAACAATACATTAGAGAGAATTTTAAAATGCATAGAGTTTATTTTATACGATTGTGTTTGATAAAATACGGTCGAATGATGCCAAGATTTTGGTAAGCACGTTATTTCTATATTCCTTTATTTATAAGTTCCACTTCTAAATCTCGGTGCACCGAGTCCAATGTTTTATCTCAATTATTTATTTTTATTGACATTTGAGTATATAGAACGAAGAAATATATATATATATTTTAAAAAAAAACCGGATCTCGTATTATGACTGTTTCTAAATTAAAAATGTTTCGTTTTTGATTTGGTCAGTAACTGCATGCTGTAGTCGTAGCCAATGGGTTTCTACCCACAACTGCGTTTAAATAACGTCTGCCGCCACTTATAAATATTATAATACTCAGTGGATATTGTATAATTTGTCGTTTCCTGTACATAATATATGTACCGTACTTACGGACGCGCGTAGGTATTGTGAAACAAAATCACATTTCATTTAGAAAAATATTCAATTTTAGAAGAGGGAGCCGCACGCGGGCCCCTAGTTCGAGACGTCAGGTGGTTCCGCAGTTCAGCAGCTGGGACACTCCGTGACACAGCTTGCGCACTGCATGTCTGCTGCACTGGGATGCGTTTACGGATCGCTGTTGTAAATAATACATATTATTGTTATACAGCTAAAATAATAATAATTATTTATCGTATAATATCGCGTATTAATAATAATTATAATATTATCACTGTAGTCGTATACGTATAATATAATAAATGTTATACGCCAACGGTGTTGTAAAAATATACATTATAGGCGCCTACTTACGATATTATACTACTATATATAATAATAATAATACTCGGCGGCAAAAACTTGTCGTCGACTTCTTGCGGGGCGCGATTAAAACGTGGTATGGTAGTTCTTAACACGTCAGCACGAGTATATAGCTAATACGATGTATATTATACGAATAGGTATAATAAGTGTATAACAGCTAGTTTGAGCTGCAGTTATCGGTATTGTTATAAAATATAATATACATAATATACTACTTCGATAACTGCACGGGCGACACGGTGCGTACGACGGAATAATGGTTATAATAATACCTACATGTATAACGACAAAAAAACGATTATGTATAATATTATGTACGGCTAATACATGATGCATAAACCGCGAGTGCAACGAACAAAACAGTATATTATTATTTATAGTTCGGTCATGTCTCATTCATTATAGCGCAATAAATTATAATAATATCACTCGAGTATATTCGAGCTCTATACGCTGCGATCGGGTTTAATATAACGTCGGTTGCATGCGATTTAATGGGGCCCGACCGACACCTGGAAGTTATGGTTTCCTAAAATAGTTAATGCTGCTCGAGTGTTCGACACATATGTGAGCGAGTTGAGTGTTATGCGCGTGCGTTGCTTTTCTTTATTGTTGCAGTATCTTTTCGGGACGAGAACACTTTTCCCTGTACATACACAGGGTGATTTACCAAATATTATAACCCCCATTTTTCCACTTAAATAATGAATTTATTCGAATTCTAGTTTTTGGAATTTTTAAATAATATACCATATTATTATTGATTTCTCGAAATTCATTGTGCACTTCTTAAAAAAGCTACCGTGGCTAAACAAAATTATATTTTTCGAATGAAAATCCTCTGTTAATACTTTATGTTGTAAACTAATAAAGTAGATCATTATTTTTAAAACGCTGATTTATCTATTTCAAAATTTGACAGAGCAGTTTTCAGCTATTAAAATATAAAGGATAATAGTCCTATAAAATGTTTTACAAAAATATAAAATAGATGTAGGTTGAATGTTGTGCTTCCTCAT
>VUJU01004190.1:0-16999 GCA_009835225.1 Aphis craccivora
TTTGGTACTGGTTTGTTATAGCCCCGCCACGGCGAGTAAAAACTTTATAGCCCCGCCACTCAGGTTTGTTATCGCCCCGCCATTCATATAGGTAATAGTAAATACATTGTATAACATTAAAATTTTTAATAATAATTAATATAAAACTGATATAATTAAAATGTTTATTTATTACGATATATTGATATAATATTAAAAAATTGAATAATAATTAATATAAAACAATGATAGGTATATTTAAAATGATTATGCCTTATGTGATTCCCAAAATTCTGCTATATCTTTTAAAATGGTTTCAAACGGATCTCTATTATTCAGTTTTGATCGCCACATAAATTCTGCCAAGTATGAGTCTAAAAAATTTCTATCCGTCCCTCTACGTTTTTTGTTACCCCATTTGGCCGCACCCCACATTCACAAAAATGTGCTCATTGTTTTATATTAATTATTATTAAATTTTTAAAAATATTTTATCAATGTATCGTCAATAAATAAAAATTTAAATTATATCATTGTTTTATGTTAATTATTATTCAATTTTTTAATATAATGTAATAAAATGTATTTACTATTATATGAATGGCGGGGCGATAACAAATTAAATGGCGGGGCTATAAAGTTTTCACTCACCGTGGCGGGGCTATAACAAACCAGTACCAAATTTTTTTATAAATAATACTTATGAGTTATGTTTGTATTCCTAAAATACTTGTAGTTTTATTAATTAAAAATAAACAATGTTATTATTTATGCACTTTAAGGTTTTAAAAATATTTTTTAGTAATTTTTACTTAGTTTATTAGAGTTTGTTTTTGGTAAATTTAGTATAAAATCATTAATTTAGATTTTTGAAACTAGGAGAGAAGAGATTGATGATGAGATGTCTCTAAATTCAAGTGATAAAATGAGGGACTTTTTCAATGATTTTTTTTAATGTTGTTCAGAAGTCAGATCAGAATATTATACTATGTAGATTGGAGAACAGTACACAGTACAAGGGGTAAAGTTTGTTGTAAGTTAGTAGTTTCAAGTTGAATGTTGTAAAAATTTAAATTTTGATAAACAAAGCATAACATAATTAACCTATACAACACAATTTTAAATTTATATTCTAGGTTTTTAATGTTTTTATTGATACTCAAATCAAATATTTAAGCATATTATAAACACTTTAAAATGTTAATATTTTATTTAATAATAACTCACTACTATTTATTAAAAAAAAATATATTCTCTAATTAATAAAAAACTATTACAATTTATAGTAGATGCCATATAGGATTTTTATATTCTTTTCTAATTTTTAATTTTATGGTAGTCTAATATTAAGAGAACAAGTAACAACATATGTCGGGAAGTTTAAATAATAGCATTTATATATTTTAATAGCTTAAAATATTTAACAGTTAAAATAAATGTTTATCAAATTATGTATTAAAAAATGAATAATACCTTCAGTAATGGATAATCTTCCAAATTGCTGGGCTCAAATGTTATGCAATCAATAGATCTAAAAATAAAATTAATTACTAATTGTTTTATTTTATTTATACCTGTATAAAGTATAACCTTACATAATATTATTATATGTACAAATAGATTTATAGATGTATAAAAAATTAAAAGATGCTTAACACATTAACCGCCATATGACTGCCGGCGGTCATCTGCCGTAATTTTCTATCATACACATTTGTGACTACCAGCGCCTAGTTGATCATTACTACCACACCATATGACCGCCAATGACTATAAATGAATTTGGTTCAATATTATTAACTTTTCTATGGCGCTATAATAATGCACTAAAATAAAAACAGTGATATAGAGGGAATTATTACAATTTTTTTAATTTTTTTAAATGCTTTTCTTAAATACATAGTACATTATACAAATTTTGAAAAAAATGCCGTATTACCGCCAGTGATCATATGGCAGTAAATGTGTTAATAAATATTTAAAAATAATAATGGTGATCAGATAATTATTTTTCAGTAAGAATAATTCAAACAATGTATAATACTGATGACTTACCTTAAATACTATAAAAATAAAGTATACTTTCAATGTACTCACTTTTTGATCCTTAAGGGAGGTGTGATGTTGACTTGATGTTTTAACCTTTCGTGTCGTCTAAGTGAACTTCTTTCAACAAATGCAAGTTGACATAGAGGACATTTGTGTTTGGATTCTTTAGTGGTAGTAATGCTAGGCTTCGAAATAGAAGTAACTTTATGTACATTTACCATGTGTCTTTTTAAATTTTTTCCGAGACTAAAATCTTTGCAACATACATCACACTTAGGCATGGTCAATATTGATTATAAAAACTGGATAACCTAGTTAAAAACAAAAAAAAATTGATTGATTGGTAACACATATAATTAATTATTACAAATATATAAATACTACATTGATTTTTTTTATGTACCTAGATAAATTATTCAGTAAATTATATAAATATATTATAATATTATTAATATAAAAATAAGTCATTTATAATAAATATCCACCAATGTTTAGTATGTTTTTTTCTATTTACAACAAAATAATATGATACAATTTTAAATTGTATTATTATAATGAATACTTTATATTTCATACCTACTACTCTCTTTATATTAATTGTTCTTAGATGCCAATTTTAAGTCAAATTGAAAATAATATTATTTGAGACTTTTATTACCTGTCAAATATATTATATTAAACTGTCACAAAAATATTTGACTGGTTTCTTTCACAAAATCATTAGTCATCACTCATCACTTACATGCATCTTCATTGTTAAGTTAAATTAGGTTTGCTTGAACAAATTTGATTTGATTAAATAATAAATAATTTAGATATGATAGGTACCAAAAACAAAGAAGATTTGTACAAAGTTGGATACTTTGATGTAGCTGCAAACCAATTAACGAAGGAGTAGGTAGGGATAAGTTATAATTGCTTATAAGTTTTAAAATATGAAAATAGGTAGTTATATTACACACATTTTTTCAGTAATTAAATTACAGGTGAATAAATTATACGAGTAGGTTTAATAAAACATAATTATACAATAAAAGTTCAAAATAATTATTTTGTCATACTTCAAAGAGTTGAAAGAGAGCCGGATCCACCTGCACACAAATCCAAACTTCACACTTGTAACTTACTTAGTCAATTACTCTATTATCAATTATCAGTTTATCACTTATCTATAAACCTTGGGCGAAATTATCTACGGTTGCAAAATGGTTGATAAAGGTGTTTGGGGTAGATTACAATTTATAATGTAGCCTAGAGAGCCCATATAACTATAAATTATAATCCTTATAAAAAAAGAGACAACAACGAAGATGATTAGATGAAATATGAATTAATTCGAAATTCGAGTCAAATACATTAAATTAATATAAAATACCAATGTTTTTTGTTAAATTTTTTATAAATTTTATTTATTATTTTACGTTTTTTAATACACGTTTTTCCAAAAATAAGAACGTAATTATTACTTACAATTATTAATACTTACATAGGTATTTTGACTTTTTTATTAAATAAAATTCCGTGCCCTAGTGATCACAATCATACAATCAATATATTATGTGTAGCTCCATATTAATAAAAAACTAGTTTGGTGCTATCTTCTATAAATTATCACAAGTTGTGAATTGAATGTCTAATTGTAATTTATGAAAATGGTTATAGAACTGATGTTCTGTTTAAATTTTAACATAAAAGATTAAAGAAGATTTAATGAGATTTCTAATGATACAATATTGAAGATATTATTTCAGAGATTTTATTTTGTCATCACTAAAAATTGATTTTCTAAGATGGCAGGTACCTGGTTTTTGATAATAAATTTTATATAAGTAGTCGATACTTTTATTGTTAAATAGTACCCTCCTACAAAATTCTCAATACTTTTTTTTATAACCGGAAAAAAAATGTTTTTTAAAAATTTTTACGCTTGTTCAATTTTTGACAAATCCAATTTTATTTTGTTTGTGTAACTTGAAAAAGAATTAGAATAACCGTAGTTAGTAGTTGTCATTTTTAAGCTATTTATAGGCATGAGATTTTCAATTTTTTTCTATAAATCTAATACAAAGCTTTTATAAGTTATTAATATCTTAATTAAAAAGTATCAAAAATGTATAACCTCAATAGGTAGGTATTTTTTTTATAAACTTTTAAAGTTTGAATTTTGACTAAATTTGGAAAAATCACGAAAATCGCAAATAATTTTGTTAGAATTTTATAAACATTTTTGTTTTAATACCCAAGATTTAATAATTGAATACAGTGTTTGTTCATTATTGTACATTTTTAAATCTATGTTATACATAAAAAAATTCTACCAAAAAGCCAAATTATTTATAATTACAAGCATTTTAAGTTTAAATTTTTATGACATTCAATATTCGTCCATAAAATAATTATTTATTCTCAAAGAATTTTTAATATTTTGTTGTATAATAAAATGAACCATAAATACTTGAAATTTTCACACAGTACCAGGGCCTGATTTACCAATTCGTGGGCCCCGTTCACCTTAGAATTTTGGGCCGTAAATTGTCCGTCTATATTTTCATATTATTTATAATACATATTTTAAGCTAATGCTGTAGGTATATAATTAGTATATGAGTAGTTGGAGCATAGAATAAAAATATAATTATTAATTTTAATATTTATTCAAGTAAAACAAGTAACATAATTGTTATAAAAAACACAGTTTTTTTTTAAATTAGTATTTTTTATTAGAATATTAGATAGGTATTATTACACTATATACATTTAAATTGACAATGAAATTTTGATGATTTTGTTATCGACAATGCTGTAGTTTTCAAGAAATCCTCATTATACTTTTTACAAACTGTATAACCCAGCAAAATATCCAAGTAACATTGTGTTTTCCCAAAATATTATGATAAAACCATAAATAATTAATTTTATGTTACTGAAGTCAGTGGGCCCAGTGCAAATATCCCAATATAGCCCTGCACAGTGCTTATATTGTCATTTTCATTATATTATAACATTTCAAAAGATTTTGAGTTATTAATGTAAAGGCATGAGAAATAAAAAAATTATTTCTATTAATGTCAATTAAAAATTATTCACTGGATCAAAATTTTGAAAATTTATACACATTTCAACAACATAAGTTTTTTTATATCTACATATATTAAAATATGAAAAATATATATTCAACATATTTTTTTATATGCATTTGTTTTGAAGTTAGTGTTTTACAAAATTCATCAAAATCGCAAAAAATTGGAAACTATTATATAGATAAAAATTCACTAAAACTTTTACCTAAACCTACATAAAATCTAAGAAATATAAAAAGCATGTTATATTTTATTGACATAAATATACTAGGCTATCTAGGCTAAATTTGCTAGGTTGGCTATCATTATTAATTAGGTATATTTTTCATATTATTTTATATCTTAAACAAGTTTCTAAATTTTATCTTTTTATTTCGTAATAATTATGTATTAATATCTCTGTAAAAGTAATAAAACCAATATTATTGCTAGAGGTAGGTAACAATAGTCATGTTGGGTCGGTGTTGTTTCTGTTTCATTATAATTTATAGTGAATTACTCAAACTAGTGTGTACTATAATAATATTAATATATTACTATTATTAATAGTATAATAATATGTTGAATATAAACAACATTTTAAAATGCTTATAACAAAAATATTGTACGATATTATATTTTTAGAAGAATCCAGTTATAATTAATAATAATTATGTAAATGTTTAAACTTATTTTTGTTTTATATATAAAAACATTTAGTACGTACTTTTATTATTTTTTATAAGTTCTTAAAAAAGTATATCCTAATAAAAATCTTAATTAACATTAGCACACAAATAAATAATAGAAAAACAAACATATTTTTAAAAGTATCACTTCAACATAATAATTGTTTATCAAAGAACACAAATAAACAATTTATAATATAATATATTAATGACAAAATTTGTTACAAAATATAAATAAAAACTTTAATAAATCAATGAAAAAATGAAAAAATGAAAAATAATGATAACCAATAAATATTAATGAGATTCTATTGATGCTGAAATAGGATATTCAAAAATAAATGTTAATCTTTTTTTTTTGATGGGCTGTTTAAAACAGCAGAAGGGCAAGTTGTTTTGTTTAAGCAAGAAACACAATGAGGCCCTATGGGTCGGCATATAGTCTGCCCAAATCCGACTAACATATGATTAACTTCACGCCAAAGATCTTTAGGTAACCAAGATTCTAATTCTATACGTGTATTTTCTGGTGTCTTGGTAGTTTTCTTTACCCATCCCAAACGATTACTTATCCTATGCACATGAGTGTCTACACCTGTAATATTTTAAAAACATATTAAATTTAATTTGACTAGAATAAATTTAGTATAAAAGTTGTACCTACCGATTCCAGTAACTTCATTCCAGGCACAACTCATACAGAGATGAGCCATTTTAGGTCCTACTCCAGGCAACTGACATAGGTCTTTTATTGTGCTTGGTATATCACCATTGTATGTGTCTTTTAATATACGAGTTGTACGCTTGATATACTCAACTTTCCTCTAATAAATAATAAAATCAATATATAACATAATTTAGTTCTATGGCAAAAACAAAATTAATAAATTATAAATTGTGTTGAGGTAAATATTCAAAATATTACCTTCCAAAATCCAACAGGATAAATAAGTTCTCCTAAATTTTTGTCTGAAATTTCTAAAATTTTATCAACAGTCAGGCCATGCTGTTTCAAACGTTGCATAGCTGCAAAATTAACTTCATCTTTTGTTTGACTCGATAACATCAATGATATTAGTACATGATATCTAATCACCTAAAGTATTGATAATTAAAACATACAAATATATTAAAAATATTCACAAGAATAACATACCTAGTAAATAATTATTATTAACAATAAGTTTTATTTAAAAAAAATAATTCAATCATTAAAATATTTGACAACAAACTTAACAAGAATATCATTCATTTATTACAAGCTTTTGATCTTTTTTAATTATTTCACTTCAATAAATTTGTTAAAAAAATATTATCTAGTATAAATGATATGGTCATACTTCAGGTGATTCGTTTAGATCTGCAGCTTGATCACATCCCATATTGTCTACGGGTGCAACATTATCTTTACGCATTTTTCTTATGTTATCCAATGTCTTTTCCCAATTTGGTGGCTTCCAATCAGAATTTGAAGTATTTTCATTAGTATCAGATTTAATTGTCAAATGTTTTCTTCTCTTGGCGACTTGTGTATTATTTTCAACTTTGTTAGAACCAATTTTATCGGTTAAAGAACGTTTAATTCTCAAAGACATTCTAATCAAAATGAAATGCTAAATAAATAAGAAAAATTACAAAAGGAAAATAAAGAAAAATAATAAGTAAATACATTATACATTTGTTATATCTATTATTATTTTAGAACTGATACTTAATTTTTTTTTATGTATTATATAGTTTAATTGATAACGTACTAATAAATAGGCAAGTAATTAATTCAAAATAAATTTATAAAACATGCATCAAAATTACTAGTTACTACTGAACAATAATACCTTATTCTCATAGTACCTAACTTACCTATAAAAAATTTATTTATTTGTAATACTATTAGAAAAAGTATAAGAGATTTAATTTATAAAAAAAATTGTTGTTTTTCATTAATTTGGTGTACCTATTAAATTTTGAATTTTATTTTAATTATCTCTTATCACTCATCAGCTTATCACCGGTATAGAGAAAACGAATCGACCATCGACCAATAAGCACGTGCGAACGGCTATTTTATACCCGGGTTATACCTAATATTACCTAATATTTATTAATATTAGGTGACGAATGACGAATGACGATTATTATGATTTTGAGACGGTTAGAAAAAAACAACTGTTGTATCTAACTTAGTAATGTAATGTAACATATGTGTTTTATGGTGTATTTTTATATAGATAATTTAATAATATAATAAAGTGTACACTTTGGTAGTTTAACTAATAGGCGAAATTTCAGTTTTTGACTTGGGGCTGTAGGTATAACAAATTTTGTAATTTTGTATTTTAATCATTTATTAATTTCTTAATAAGCTTTGTCTGAATATTTTTTTTAGGGGGAAGGGGCTATGACTTATTTTGGTGGGGCTAACTCCCAATTTATGACACAGTGGCACTGTGCTAAAAAAATGATATTGCAGCATTATACTATTTATACTGTCATAGACTATAGATGATCACTGATCAGTGGCAATGTGTATTGTGTAGCAACTATAGCATTATCTAATAATAATTGTAATCGACATTCAAAAGTATTGAAAAACCATCATCTTTATTATTTCATTCATTTTATTACTGCTGGGACTTTTCCCCATATAATTATTTGTTGTTTAAAAATAAATTATATTTCAACTTATAAAAAAAAGTGCGTTAATCAAATGACAAATGACATGTTCCGAATATACTTGACATTTTTGTGTTGTTTATACCTATTATAATATATAGGTAGATAGTTATATTTTATAGTTAAGTACATTGCAGAAGGATCAGAAGCTAAGAATATAAGGTTCTAAGTCACTCATTCGGATCCAATTACGCTGGTCATTGTCAATGGGAGGATGTGACTCATGACTGAGCTTTTAACTCGGTATTTTTTAAAGAGCTCCGACTATTAAGTTCCAATATAAAAATTCATATTTTTATAAAATAAAAAATTTTTAATTCCTCAGATTATTGCATCTACTTAAGTCATGTACTTCTCGTGTCACATATGTTGTATAATTTGTTGACGTATTATAAACGTTATAGCTTCATTTGGGTACCTAACAGAAATTAAATAGTAAATATAATTTAATAAGTAATATTGAATTTGAAAATTAATTCACCATATAACAATATAATAATATAATACATTAATATATTTTATTTTGTATTCGTGTTGTATTACTTGTATTGCTTGATTTTAGATTAAGTAAAACAACTCCAGTAGTAAGTTATTATATTGTTAATGTTCTTAAATGATTTTTATGTACAGATTATAATGATTATATTGTTTTACAATCAATATATTGTAATTTGGTACAATGGCCCATTGATCACAGAATTTTCACTTGAACAAAAAAAAATTTACACTAACTTAATGTTACGCATATCCATTAGGTTATTACCTATGAAGATTATGGCCGCTGGATCAATTCGGAAAAATATCGAATTGAAAGATAATGTTACAATGTTGCTATATGAGCTTAAGTTTATAAGAAGACTGACACCAGTTCCAACCACAGGCAATAGATTTTGCAATGATCACCATGGCCCAAATCCATATACGAATATTAATAACACAATATATCGAATGATGAGATTATGGGTAGGTAAACCTATAGTGATCTGAAATGTGCACAAATGTATTTCTAGTATATGGTGATTATATCAATATTAAACAAATTTATTGTTTTTATATCTAATATAATCAGTAATATAATATCAGTGGAAATAATTTAGTAGGTAGTTCAAGAAAATACAACGTTGTGTTTAAAAATATGCAATAATTTTAATTTTTTAATTTTAATAAGACACAATAGCCAACAATAAAATAAAAGCAAAATGGTTTTTATGTCGAGCAGAAAAATAACATTTTAAGAACTACATTGTACAAACTAAACAAAACAATGAGGTAAATAATTGAGAGAAATAATAACAATAAATATTATTTTATACATGGTAAAAAAGAGATTTATGTTTACGGTTCACGACTTGTATTATAATTATATTACAAAAATAAATTGTAGATCTTGAATTTTTGAACGTTTTTAACTTTTAAAAATTATTATTATTAGTCTTATCAATACCAATGACTGTCATAATGATCATCGTGGTGGTCATAATGGTCATCGTGGTGGTAGTGATCGACTGTCTTGTATACATAGACGGGCTTGTGAATGTATACGGGTTCTTTGATGTAAACTGGTACTTTGTGTACATGGTATGGTACGTGGATAACATGGTGTTCGCTAAAAATCATAAATTTAATGATGGTTAATACTTGATAAAACAAATGTTTTTAATGTTTAATTGATTTATTAACATAAACATTATGAGTTATCTTGGTGTTTCATTATTAATGCAGTATATAATAATTAATAATATATTTCATACTATAATCTTGAAAGGGTAAGGAACTATAGTCAATTTTCAGACAAGTTATACAAAATTTGCATTGTGAGCACCTAAGTAATTTATTACTGTGCATATTCATAGAGATTTATAAAATTGGTAATAATAAACCATGATTGATGATATTGTTATATTTATTTTTTTTTTCAAAATAAAATTAGATGTATATTGTGATAGAACTATCGCGATTTTACGATCAACAATTTGGTTTTCTTATGAGATCTCCTCGGATATAGTATACAAGTTCATCATTTGTATATATTTTTAGACTCATATGAAAATAATGGAAATTTAAGATATTTTTTTAGTATTAAAATAGGATTTTAGCAATTTCATAAAAATGGAGAAAGAAATATTATTGTAGAATCAAAGCACAAAAAATGACATAATATGCGTTTCAAATATAAATATATTTATAATATATAAATCAAATAATTTATTTTTCTTTTATAAAATAGTACTACTAGAATTCAATAGTTGTCTAATTTCAAAACCAAAAATATAAACATATACAATTTATGATAATTATGTGTATATTGTATGTCTGTGTGTGTTTTTAGGTACCTACATACTATATTTATATAAGCAATATAGAAGTAGTTGAGTTTATTTAAATTACCTATTTTTCAATTCATATAGAAATATATAACGTAAAAATTGTTTTTTCATAATATTGTATGATAAAAAAGTGTCAAGTTTAAAGTTATGCAATAAACGTGCACTTTGAGATTTATTTATAGATATTAATTGTTTGGAAATAATTCATAATTAAATAAAATAAAATGTGTATATTACTTACTGATGTTTTGGTCCGAAGAACAGAGGAGTAGCAGCAGCCATCGAGATAATGGTCAAAAGAATAGCAACCTTAAATAATTGTAATAAAGGTATATTAAAATATGAACAATTCAATTTTAAATTAATTTTTGTGATATGTAATGAACTACCGAACATAGTACCAGCCAATCGTATAGAATATCTTATGTATTTGTGGTTTATTTTTAATTAAAATACTGTAGACGAAAAATCTTTGATAATTTTTGAGTAGTACTCAAATAAAATATATTAAGATAATTTATATTGATTTTAAACTGGAAATTTTAACAATAATATATTATATTGTAAATAATAAATATATGATAATTTGTTTGTAGTTAATACTTAATATTTTGTTTGAATTTTGAATTATTGTAGGATGTGTTAAGTGGCAAACGTAAGTAGTGTTTTTTTGTCAATTGTTTTCGATGATCGTACGCACGTTTTTGCGCTAGATTTATCCTCAATTATTATTTCTCTTCAAAAAATATTTATTATTATAAAATGAAGCGTAAAGTTTGATCGCAGTAAACTGCAAAAAGTTCGAGCATACGTCAATAAATCGCTTAACGAATCGAAGCTTAAAGGTATACTCGGATGAAACCGCCGTCTGTCACGGCAAAGACAGATATTTTAATAATATCGTTAAAGTCTCTAAGATTGTAGCTGTAGATAAAGGATGCTAATATATTTCAAAGATCGCGAAAAAAAAATATATCAAACTAATAAAAATAAACGAAGCAATAATGGGTACTCACTGAGGTTTTCATATTTGCGGCTGTTATTGTGGACTGTGGGGTCACGTAGATATTTATATTTACTATATTATATATATGTTATAGACCCGATCGGATACGTTCTCGTTCACGATTACTGGCGTACAAGTTGTCACGTTCAAATCGCGCACTATTATATATAGGTACCCAGCGGTAACCACTTACCCACCCGTGGAAGTGCGCGGTACATTTCACGTATATATTCTACTCGGACGGACTAGGACGGACACCCGGATTACTATTATTGTTTGTTTTAAGCGCAGCAATCGCCAGTAAGAAGGGTTGACCCGCGCACTGCAGATGTGCAGTATAGATATATAATACGGTTGCATGTGTGTGCCTACATTATGCGCCGTGTTATGCAACGAGTCGTTCGGTATATTATTTTGCCGTTTCCCTAACCGTCGCGTCGTAGGAGACGGCAGACAGGCCACGAGATCACGCACAGGTGTATCGTAATGGCTAACAGGTATATAATAATATTATGTAGGTACCTATATTATATTACTCGGGCGTTAGGTCCGATACAGTTGTATAATATAATAATAATACGCCGCCGCCGATGAAACGGGTTTTTTTTTCTCATAGATTTATGTACACATATTGAGGTGTATGTATCGTTATTACAAGTTCATAATATACCGATAAAAAAAATCTCGTGAACTATTGTTTCGTTAATTTTTTTCCGTCCTCTTTAAAACGGTCATGATGATAACAACGATAATTATTATTACGATACTCGTAGTCCGCGTATTACATTACTATTAGGTAGGTATGTAATATATAGTTTGCAGTAACGATGATAATCGATCGTGTTTTAAAAACATCTCGAATTTCCTCATTGTATTATTATTATTATTAGTATTATTCACGCTCTTAATGCTATGCACATGCTATTAATATTACACTTGTTATTATATACGCCATGCGATCTAAAAACGACTATTGCATAGGCACAAAATATTATAATCACACGATATAATATGTAACAAATAATTATGGTATTATGGTAAATATTTTTGGTCTTTACTTTGAGTATGCGGTCGAAGCTCTAATAATAATTTTTACGCTATTTTCGTGTAATTCGAAACCTAAAGTATTTAATTTTCAAAATGTTAGTAACTGACGGAAAAAAACTACTAACCACTAAATAGTACATATTTAATTTTATTTCATATTATAGTCCTATAGCATATTTGAAGTTTCGTTTTATTATGTATTTTCGTATGATCGTTGTACTATTAAACGTTATAATATAATATGTATATATATATAATGTACATAATTTAATATTTGTTCTCAAACTATGGAATTCGATTTCATTTAGAAATAGACTCATTTATACTAATTATTTTTAATAGATTTACATAATATAACAACAAAAATATGAAGATATGCGCTTTGAGTTTGGTTTAATTGTATATATATCTCACGTGGAAATAATTTAAATGCAATAAAATTATAAAATATTTTATATTAATAAGGGTTTGAGGTTTTGACAGATTGTTTGTTTGTTTTCATAAAATATAAAGAACACTTAGTACCTATATACGGAATACACGTGTTTGTTATATTACTAATTTTTATAAGTTAGAATAATCAGGTGTGTAATTCAAATCAGAGGAGTGGTGAACTTGAACTTAAGAAACTATTGGTAGTCTAATATTCCATCAACTCAAAACAAAAAAATAAATTTTCTTTCATATTTTAACTATCAATCATAGCAAATAAGCACTAAAATAATAATTATTAGTACTAAATTATTATTAGTTGGCCATTAGTATTACCCACACTTACACAACCTTTAAAAAAATTCAAATGCGGCCAAATTTTGATCGTCCTTTTGCTGCCACCTGCCACGGTCAATCGACTCAAATAAATATTGTTTGATCAATTATTATTGTGTATTCTATAAAACACATAAAAAATGCGTATTTTATAAAAATGATATATCGGAATATAAAATGGTGGTTATTGGTTATTTGTTTATAATATGAATATAAGAATTTTACACATATAGTATTACATATTCGTATATGCGCACTTTTATAATAATTACCTACTAATTAATATTTATATAAGTATTTATTATAAAATATAGGTAATGCATTTATTGCATCTCAATCATTTTACTTAGGCTAAATATACCTGTACTATAAAATATATTGTAAGCCATGTAAAATAAAATGCATTTCTTTAATCACTTAAGCTATGTGAAAGAAAACCCGTTAGTTCAGATGTCCTAACTTTTAAAAGTAGATTAAAAACCACGCCCCCCAAACACATAATGCATACACGGAAAGCACAAATATTGATCCTAGTTAATTATTTCAATCCAGTTTTTAGTGTATTTTACGTGCGAATTAAAGCCATAAACTTGTTGTTGCATTTTATATTATGTAACGGAAATGTATGACTGAAAGACAATTTATAAAATCAATGATATGTACGTATTGTGTTATAATACACTCTAATAATACATTTTGAATTATATAAACGTATGATAATATACTTAGTTCCTTTGTAGTTTATAGTGTAATCATAGACCATCAACGTTAAGTAATATTTCATTTAGTGATCCAAGATAATGGTTCAACAATTAAAAAATAAACAATTAATTCAATTAAATCTTGAAAATGTTAGTTTTTGGAATTTAGTTATTAAGTACCAAGTACCTACTTATGAACATATAATAAGTACAGTATTAAAAAAAACTAATATACATTTTGTAATAATTCAATAACATTTGGTCTTGTATTGGTGAGCGTTTCTTTAAATTTATGATTATTTATTATATTTTGTTATATTTTTTATTTTTAAATAGTTTTGTATTTGTCTATTTTTTTTTTAATCATAGTTAGTAAAAATAGAGCATTGCAATTGATTAATGTTATTAAAAAGTAAAAGTCTGAATTTGTATTGAAATATCAATTATAAAGTGGATAAATGAATATAGCAATTTATTTTTGAATGTCAAATAAATTCATAAAACTTACGTAAACAAAAATAATGGAGAACCTTGCATTACATTTCAAGTATTTTGACCATGATATATAAGTCGTAACAACATCAATCAATAAAAAAATAAAAAAAAAATAAGAATTGTAATGTAAAACCAGATTTTGGTGAAATAGATTTGTTTTATGGTTGAATTTTTTTAATGTTGATCAACAATTTTTAGTTTTTTCAAAATTGTATACATTTAATACAAAATTCTACATAATAGTTATACTTATAATAATTTAAAATACCATTTTTAAAAACTTTGAAGTCTAATGTTAACAAAATTACAATTGCAATTACAATTGAATTTAAATTTCCATATTATTTTGTAATTAAAAATGTACCTATATAATTTTAAATGTTCAATATTAGGCTTGAAAATTGATTACAAGGTTGGTTATAATTTATTCATATGCTTAAAGCTGGTAAGTTTTGTTTTGATAATAAGTGATTTCCCTTGACTTCATCGTTAATTCAGTCATTACCTAATTATGGTCTGTATGTTATAAATGTACAGCTTCTTTTTCTAAATTGAGGTTATACCACTTTAATAAATTATAATTTATAACTTAAATGATCATCATCTAATAATTATATAATTATGACTACATTAATAGAAGTGTTTGTAATAGTAACTCATAGTGATATATATATATAAATACTAAGTCCATAATGTTTGGGGTATAGATCTAGAGTATCAGCGGTATCCACTACTTACAGTGATACTTACAGTTGGTATTTACATTTTACAGTTTCAATTGATAACCAGCATAAATTATAAATATTAATATAAAAAATAATAATATAATTTTGTTTTATTAGACTAAAGAATGATGATATTATATGATTATTATACTTCAATGACGGAGCAGCGCAGTCTTAATAAAAAAAGAAACTTGTGGGTATATCATGAACAAAATAAATTCACTAGTTAAAAAGCTAGAAATGAGGTACCTATATATATTATATGGCTATTTAGTATTTAGGTAAGGTACTAGTGAATTGTAAATTAAATTGAATTATTTATTTCATAAAATAATATTGATGTTATACTTATGTGTTATTTTATGTATAATGTAAATCGTATGTAATTGATTTAATATGATATTTTACACTACAGACATATGCGATCTAATTTCAATATTTTTTAACTTATAATACCTATAAGTGCTTATCCAGAATAGCACACTTTAGATAACTACATTTCTGTTTTAAATTTGTTTGGTTGTATTTTTCGGCTTTTGTTTTAGGTAATTTACGATGAGAAATTAGTGATTAAAGGTATATATTTTATATACGGGTAGATAGGCTATTATTTTGACTAATTATTGGGAAATTTTAAGAAAGGCTCTCACATAAAAAAATTAGCACGCTTCACTCTCTAGTATATAATTACTTATAAATACAATTTTATATTATATTGATTATAACAAAACAAATATTATAAAATCATTAATATATTTTTAATTTTAGAATAACATTAAGTATCCAAAACGAAGTTTTAGTTCCTATTTATTAATATATTTCTAATTTTTTAAGAAACGATTTTTGTTTAAAATATCTTTTTTTTTTTATCTTTTTTGATATTCAATAACAACAGACTCTTTAATATATTTTACTTATGGTATTTCTTAAATAATTGTTGACAAATTTTAATTTAAAAAATTTACGTGGCATTCATGCCTAATGACTAATGTTTATTTGTTTGATCCTTGCTTCAATAATTTTTGAGCCGAAAATACTACGGAGACCTGATAAGAAATCTTTTTTGTGTAATATTCTAAACTGCAGACTAAATTAAATCTCTTTTATAATTTTTATTTCATATTGTTATTAATCATAATATTACGATTGTGTTATAGATTAGATACCGTCGTATAATAGTTATTAAATCATATTCTTCAAAAACAATAATATTTTAAGTCCTTGCATATTATTCTACCGTCAAGATATAATTTATTTTCCTTAAACAATGAAAAAGGGATTCATTGCCCCAATTCGAAAAGGTTGCCTACTGAGAAATTTCTGGTTTTCCAGAAGTCTTATCTTAACCCATGGCTATTTATAATATAGGTACGTAGTATGATTAGGTTATGATTTTTAAGTCATCAGAATATCTGCAAATACATGTTTTGTAAAATATCATCAGGTAACTTAGCAATATATTTTATCAATTTTATTCACTT
>VUJU01004191.1:1962-20237 GCA_009835225.1 Aphis craccivora
CGGTTAGTCTTAACCGGACATTGTAAGAACGGTCCTAAGGTTAGGTTAGGTTAGATTAAAAATAATAAATAGATTTTTTGTTATAAAATAATTTGAACGAAATGATGGATCGTTTTAAATAATATAATATTGTAATTAATATATTATAATAATACAAGAATTTTAAGTAAGAAGTGTATATAGATTTAAGACTTAAAGTAGGTAAACCATTAAAACGTATTAACTCAAATCATATAACGGGACGGTTCAAATATGTTCTACGTGATTATGAAACTACCACAATATGCAGATCTATGAATTTTTTTTAGTAATCTTAATACTTGAATAGCTTATAACATAATTAAAGCTGATAATAGAAAATAAATTGAAGTTGAAATTATTTATTTTACATTTATAATATGTTTAATATTATAAATCTTAATCACACAACATAAACTGCTTGAAGATTTTACATAATAACTATGTAAATATTGAATATGAAACATAAATAATTCTAAAAAAAATATAGGGGAAGTTGTTATCTACTTAGAAGAAACTATCGTCACTCTAATAATAATGGATATTTGAATTGATGGATCAGCCCACATGACCTAGAAAATATATTTTGTGATGTAGAAAGAACTTCATAAACATTTATAATTTAAATACTTATAACAAAAATTCGAAATTGTGTTTTATGTTTGATGTTTTATAAAATGGTTTTTAATTGCTGAACATATTTTTTCGACTGGTGCATCCAAAGGATGAATTATTTTTAACAAAATAATTAAAGTATAACGACAGAATATTCGTTTTAGAAATACTCAACAGATAGAAGCACATGTATAGTTATTAATTATTACTTACCTATTACTAAATTATTGATAAATTCACAACGATTAATATAAACTCAAAAAATTGAGTACAATCAATGAGTATGGAATTGCTAAAATATCGGTCATTCATCTACCAGTAGAATTTATAAGACATGATGAATATAATATGTATATTATATATTTGTCATTAGTCATTACTAATCAAAGAGTTAAGAAAAAAAAAACACCCAAAAGTATCTAACTCAAATTTTGAGGAACAAATACAATTCGGTTACAGCAATTAAAAAAATTGAAAGGTAATATATAAAACATAATAGTTAATACTGGTAAATAAGTCAAAAATTGTTATCATCTGGAATACCTACGTATTTAATACAACAATTATTATCACTTGTTATGAACAACAATTTCTATTAGGTTGAGGTAGGCATATAAAGATTATAAAACTATCACAAATAATTTCCAATTTTTATCAAAATTACAAGGTATAATTAAATTAGATGTTTAGCTTATTTTATTTAAATTAATTTTATTGGACAAAATTAGTGTCAGTAGAGCTGCATAAAATTGGTCCCCTCTTCCTTCCCTAAATGGTATTTAGCTTATTATAAATTCTAAAAATAAATTTGCAATGTGTTGTTTAATTATCAATACCTATATAATATAATTTATATCAGTGTTTCGCAAACTGTGGTCCGCGAACATAAATTAAGAATACTATAGGTATATTATAATATATTATACTGTATAGTGTATATAGGTTGCAGGGGTGGCCAAACGATCGATCTCGGATAATTTCAAAGTCGATCATGTTAGAATTTATTTTTAGGGTCTTATATGTTTATTAGTAATTATAGTTATTCTATAAAAAAAAAAATTGTCTGTGGAAGTCGATCCTCAAAGGTGAAGTATATTATATTTAGTAGATCGTTACCAAATAAGTTTGGCCACCCCTGTTATATAGTATAATATTATATAAAAACGAAAATTGTATTTTCATTAAGAGGATCCGCAATCATTTTTACTATCTCTAAGGGGTCCGGCAAAGAAAAAGTTTGGAAAATGCTGATTTATACCTATGATTAGATATGAGGACGTGTCTATATTTGAACGATCATTCGACGTTAATTATATTTAATATGAGTATTTTCTATATTTATTATTATTATGTTATTGCTATATAATAAAATGTCATTAACAGATCGATATGACGATATAAGTGTAACACATAATCTACTAATACTTATTAATTATTATGTACCTACATAACCAGTGACGTGGCGTAGTGAAAATATTCCAGAGGCAAGTAACATATATCCACCCCTTTACTATAGATTCAAATAGGGGTTTTTTACCCACCCCTCCAAAACTTAAAAAATCTCAGAGGCAATTGCCTCTGAAATTTCTCTTTGCCACGCCACTGTACATAACTATATCTTACGAGTATTAATTTTACTGCATAAAATATTTTTACCAATCTATCTTTTAATGTATTCGGCAACATTCGTCAACAAACTTAACTTTATTGAGCCATAAAATATTTTAAATTATATATAAAATTACCTATATAGATATGTATATAGTTTTAGTATGCCAGTTTTGTAGTACCTATCTATTAAGTTCTTTAAAAATATAAATGAATATTAGTTGTTATCATTATTAAATACTTTAATCATGGACCATCGTTATTATTAATTATTATAGTCCAATGGTAACGAATCTTTCAATATCATGATAATATAATATGTTTAATAAAGTACCTACATGGGCAATATTTGCTCATCGTGCTGTGTTTAATTAATATTTTTGCTATATTAGCCATTAGGCCACACTGGACTTGAGACAAATATGGCAATCGTACTATTCAATTATAATGTTTGATGTATGATCAAAACAATTATTGAGATTTAACTCGGCCAGACAAGTATAATATACGATAAACAGATGGATTATACTGTATGACTGGATATACACTGCAACATTTATGTACCTACTTGTATCTCACGGTTGAATTCTAAAGAATGAATTGAAAAAAGAATCGAATCTAAAGAGTTAATGCTTAGTGCAAGAGACAAGAACTTATTGTAGACGCTTTTAGGTATTCGATTTAGATTCCAAGTGTCTTTAGTCGTAACTACTCGTAGTTTACTATATAGGTACACTTACTCCGTATTACTTATAAACCGCACGATCGCTTGTTTAGGAAGTCGGCTGTTGGCCTATAAAAGAGACTACAGACTGGAGATATTATGTTATGTACCTACGATTAAAGAAGTTCGTTGACCTCTGTAGTTATATAAAGAAACGAGAAAAATAGGTATCTATTGTAGGTAGGTATAGGTTTATTAATTCTACAATTAGTTTCGTGAAACATTCTTCAATAAACCTGCATTATAATAGTACCTACATAAAACAATTTGTTAAGTCAACAAGATATAATTTTGTTAAATCAACAAAATATTAATTTTCACGATAACAAACGTACCCTAGCTGCTGTTGGCCCTGTGTTAATTGTTAATTACTATTTTGTCGATTTATAATATCTTTAGGATTTGTAATCATTAGTTCTACCTAGTATTTCTTTTTGTGATGTAATTTCGTATGTAGGTACATTAGGTACGATTCGATAACATTCATCAATTTAAGTCATTTGATAGTTGATACCTATATAATATCAAAAGGGAAAGAAAATTAACCTTTCAACTACCAATCGAAAACCGATCGAACACATTTTTCTACATATTATGTATTTATCTTATAAATTATATAAGATTATGTTATATTATTATAAGTTATAATATTATGCACGTGTGTAGTCAAATGTCAATATTTGGTGTTACTTGTTTGCGATAGTACTGTATAATAGTATTGTACTCAATAGTCAATAAAGCTGCGTGCTACCGCATACCTCACTAGTCACTAGTCACTTATTACACTGATGCACGGTTTATTACAATATTAGAGTATTTTTAACGAATCGTTTGGAGTTATAATTGTTGTTCTTAATAAATTACTTGCTTACCAATGCCAGATCATAATTTTAATTTTTAAGATAGGCGCGAGCCTGTATATGAATATTCATTTTTTAATATACTTTTAATTTTTGTACCGCCGTGTTTTGAATAATAATTTTTCTATAAAAATTCCATTGTTCGAACATTTGAATTATTTTTTCTGGAGAAATATAAAATGTATAGTTTAATTCGGATTTTTGGCTATAATGTATTCGTATGTATAATGTGAGACACAGCGTTTTACCGTTTTTCTCTAAAATCAACACAACCGGTAAGAAATGGAAGTTCACTTTGTATTTTCCTGAGTCTTGGTATTATAGTTGGTTGCCTACAGTCTCGACTCCCGACGACACCGGGGCAGTAGATTTATATCAATGACGATGGCTTTTTTGACGTCCTGTTGAGTGTTTTGTTTTGTGTTCTCGATGGCTTTATATTATTGTATTATACTATTATAATAATAAAACATTTAGGTACCTTGTCAAATTGGATGATATACAGTTGTGACTTGTGATTTAAATATTGAAAGAAGTAAATATAACCCATACATATAAATACTAAAACGATTATAATTTAATAACTATAAATGTTTGTATATATATATATTATTTTGTATATAAACGCATAAAATTAATTATAATATGAACAATGAACATATGGCAGGTATGTATACAATATACATACTATTTGACAAGGCTGGGCAGGTTAACGAATTTTTTTAACTCGTTAAGTTAAACGTTAACTTTGAAAAAAAAAAGTAATTTAACTTAATTTAAAGTTAAAATTTTCTAATTTTCAAAATAAAAAATTCCAAACACATAATAATATTTATTAGATAATTTTTCTTTATGCACAAGATAATTACTGGGGAAATTTAAAATCAAATTTTTACTTTTTTAAAAATACTATTAAAAAATTAGCATTATTGTTTGGACTAAAATTAACTTAATTTAAATATTTTTGAATGAAATTAACTTGAAGTTAACACGTTAATCTTTATAAAAAAAGTAACTTATTTAAGTTAAAAGTTAACTTCAAAAAAAAAGTAACGAGTTAATTAACTTAACGTTTTGACTTAATTTTAACTTTTAGTTCGTTAATGCCCACTCTTGCTATTTGATAGGTATTATATTATATTATAAATATATTATTACTATAGTAACATATACTGACACGATAAAAAACACAAATAACTAAATACCTAATAATAATTTCAAGAGAGCACGACGAGGGTAACATAAAATGTTTTAAACAGTTTTAAGTCGTTTAAATGTTGTACTAATTATTGTACAAATAATAATAATTTCTCGAATATATAAATATAAAAAGCAAGAGTATAAAACAAGAAAACTACTAGAAATGTGCCGTATTTGAGTATTGAACCGTTAATTTAAATTCAAAAATATCCGATGTTACCTTCTGTATATAGTCGTATTATATAGGCACCCACATAAACTATTCGATTGTTTCAATTTTCAACTGTCACAATATCCCGCGAAGCATAACGGGCATTACGTCGAATGATTATTTTATTTATAAACGACTTTTAGACCAATTTAGATGTTACCATCGCGCTTTCTTAAAAAAAATTCATGAAAAAAAAATGGGTACGCGGTTTAAATGGCCATACGAACACGGAAGAGTAATAATAAAAATAAGAAAGAAATTATAATAGTACTTATAAAAATAATACGTTATAATCATAATATATGAATTTTCGTCTGTAGCAAGTACAATTTAACAGCCTGTGTTGTACATAATATACATTTATATAAATATAATACTGGAAACTCTTCGCAGTCGTTACATATATTATAAATAAAATTAATAATATATTATACTGGAGTGTTGGTAAAACTCTGATTTGTATGTGCGTTTTGTTCTTGTTCTTGCATAACAAACGTGCCGTTGACATGTACTTCTTCGACTTCTTTATCGTCTAAATCGTCGTCCTGTTGAGAGGAGGAAACATTTATATTAAAAATCTGTTAAGCAATAAGGAGCAAGTACGGTATAGTATATATACATATATATATATTATTATATTTATTTTTTTATAGCATTACATATTTTTCAGTTAATTTCATTAATACGCAAAACGTATTTTTTCTGGTCGCTGTAAGTATACGCTTTTTGAGAGGACGTCCGCGCATCCGCATGTGTCATCTCCGTCATCATACACACGTACAACTAAGTAAATTTTTTCGTTTACCAGATTCAATAGTGTGCTTTGAGTTTTAATATTAGAGTGAATTGACCAGCTATTATCAAACTTTTAGGTAAAAACATTATCTGCGTTCTTTCGTTATTTTTTTGCGATGTTTTAATTTTTAAGTGAGTTATGCGTATGCAAAGTACTTAAATAATGTTCTTATTTAAAAGTTGGATAATAGGTCAATTCACTCTAATATCAAAACTAAAAGCAACACTATTAAAATTGGTGTACGAAAATTTACTACGTCGTACGAGTATAAGACGGAGACAACACATTTCGACCACTCATAACTTGTTATTACAATACGTTTTATTCGTGTATGTATCATACATGCATTAAACGACAAAAATCATTATTAAAGTACTTATATGTTAAAGATAACATAAGTTTATTTAAATTATCGTTCTGTTTCTGTATAAATATTATACAGTATTATTTAACATTGTAGCAAAATATATTAAAATGCATAGGTAGGTATGTTTAAGATAATAATAACAAACGAAAATAATTATGTCGTAATATGAATGGCGAGGTATATAGCAAGTATATTATTATAATAATATCATTTATAAGTTATTTAAAACACTAAAATAACCGCGGAAACCAGTAATTTATTATTGAAAATATTAATGTGGCGTAGTAGGTGGGTTAACTATGGCTGATTATTCAATAGACTGCAGTTTAAAGATCATATTATGATGCGTAGAACGTACTTATTACTAAAATGTTCTCGTGACATCTGTAGTTACTACCGACTTTCGAGTGTCGATTGTACTTTATAATACACACACAGTACATAATAATAGTATTTACTATTGGTATATCAAACAGTATTGTGCGTATCTAATTAAATATCAAAGTGTATTACTAATCGATTATTCAAACCAACCTGCAAGGGCGTTTGTGAAAATATTTTTTTTTTGAGAGCCGCTCGATTGTTTGTTGTAGGTCCCTACACTTGTACCTACTACCTATGTATGGCTATATACGATGATAATATAGTATTTTAGTTATGTTATTTATTATCATATTTTTCGATAAACAAGAAAATGGATATTATTCATTATTATTATTTATTTTGTTTTGCTAGATTGCATAACCGCCACCATCACAGGGCATACGTCCGTTTATATATTATGCTATGCGCCATGCTGATATTATAATATACTTTAACAACGAGTACCTATAATAATGAGTAATGGCGTTACACCTCCGAGGCTACAAACCATAATAATATTATACTGTATCGAGTCAGACAAAACTTCCTCGTGTTTGAAGTTGTGAATTTTCACTGTTTTTCTGATTGGCGAACAGCCAACTTATTATATAGAATGCCATTGATGTAAATAAAATATAGTCATCGGTATACGTATTAGTCATAATATTATACAATGGGAATACACGTACAATACCTATTCACTGATTTATAAATCGTAATAAATATTTGAAATGTGATAGTCAGATTAACTTTAATTTATGTACATAATATACCTATACATAATTAGTGGATAATACCTTATATGCACAAAACTATATGTTATACCTTATAATACATACAGTACTTATCGCTATATGTTCCTGGTTCTATTTACTTGTGTATAGTATACCATTAAGGTATATTAAATTAACACATATGCGTCTTTAAGAGGAGCGGGTGGGAGTGAGGGATAAAGAGGCTTAGTTCCCGCAAAAATATCCATAATCCACGGTAAATATCAATAAATACATTTTAGGCCTTACTTAAATAATGTCGCTGACTAATGGAAAAGGGAAATACAATTTTTCATTTACACACAATCATATTTATAAAATTAATAAACTACCTACTATGCAATTAATTATGTTAAATCTATATTGAATTATTTGTATATATAATTCAATATTATTTACTAAGTTGTTTATAATGAGTAATGACACTCTTAAATGAGGATAACTATAGGTATTAAAATTAACATTTAAAATTGTTTATTAACTTATAAACTTGAAATTTTAGATTGATTATTTTAAATTAAATAATTAAATTAAAATGTGGTGAAAATTATATAATTATTTTTTAAGCTGTACCTACCTACTTATTCTTATATATGATATTTCATAAATTCGGAATTTTTTGTGTTTGTTATCATTGTGTTCTGAACAAATGCACTTTATCGCGATATTTTTTTTTTTATTGAAGCAAATAAGTAGGTATAGTATAATACGAGTATATAAATATAAGTTAAAATTTGTGGTTATCGTATAACGCACTGTCGAGAGGCGGCGGGAACTACTGGATTTGCAATGAAAACAGAAAAACCACAGTAGGTAGCACATATATCGTCATATAGGTGCTTGGTAAATTTGTTCTGAATACAATGATAACGTATAAGTAATAATTAATAAATATAGAATTGGTGAATTTCAAAAGACTACGACTTCGAAATCAAGTTCAACCGACAAATTGTGATTTATAATACATATTATATTATTGTATGTACCTATTTATGTGTTACCTGTTCTAATTCCTCTTTGGATAAATGTTGAACAATGGCCACTGTGTAACAATCTCCGATTAGGTTATTCGTAGTCCTGAACCTGTCCCTGTTTTGATATATATATTTAAAAAATATATATTAATAGGTATTATAAGTAATGAATTTTTTTGTAAAACACGTGTATTCTACATTTATGTATTATATAAAGGTACTAGGTGCATATATACGTATCTGCGTGTCATAATTTTGTATAGGATACTCACACTAGCCAATCAACAGCAAACAATAGAGATACGTCTTCGGTGGGTATGTTGATGACGCTGCACAGCATTACTACCAAGACGATAGCGGCCGACGGAATAGCAGCCGAAGACATACTTGCAGCTGTGCAAGCTAACCTGCAGTCGATTGTCCACCAAAATAATAAATTATTGATTTGCGAGAGGCAAGTATATAGTTATAATATATTATGTATATAATTAAGTTTTATTGCTATAGTAGTACTACAGGACACTTTTAAAATGAAAATTTACATTTTTTAAAAATATTATGGTCTTTATGTGAAATTGAAAACTCCAAAAATTGGTATTTGAATTTTTTTTTTTATTGAATGAAAGTGGGAAAACATATTTACTTGGCGAATCACACTCGTTATATACAGTCGATATTAATGTTAAAATTTGAATGAATTTCGTTACAGGTAAGTACACTCACTATGTAGTATGTATTACTTAGTAAGTAATGGTAATTATTTTTCGATAAAACTTAATCTTATAGAATATTATATAATCTACACAGGATAGATTATATGATAATGTATGTTTATTATTGGTTTTAGAACCATTGTTTTTTTTTTTTTTTTATTTAATTTAAAATATTATCATTTGTAGTGTATCGGTGTTAACTATTAAACAATGTCGTTTATACATAATTTTATTGAACTGTTTATAAAAAAAGTCGAAAAACAAAATGTTGAGTATCAAATAACGTGTAATTCGATACGTATTATATAAGGTTGTATTATATATATCTTAGAAACCTTTAATAGCATACCCGATTGTGAAAATTTCTCCAATGCCTAGTTGCAAATTATTGATTTGTGCCAAGAATAATAGTGCTACACTTAGGTACAGAGCTGAACCGTCCATATTGATTGTACCGATTGGAAGGACGAATTTAGTGATTTTTGGATTCATCTTTAATTTTTCGTCCAATACTTTAAATGTTATTGGAAGAGATGCTGACCTAAGATAAAACGTTATAATATAAATTAAATTACAATTTTTAAAACTTGAAATCATAATACAATAATATCAATAAGGTAATAACACGTAGGTTAAATATTTGAATTTTAGATACATTATGATTAATGCATTTTTGAAGTATAATTTAGTTTTCACTGTTCATTCATGAGTCATCGCTTATCACTATTAATTATAGTTATGAACGATTAATATAATTTATTTATCAATTTTTAAGAAACAAGAATACTATTATGTATTTAGTAGTTGGAATCTATAGTCTATATAATACAATTGAAAAGTCTAGAGTTATGTTTGTATTAATATGTATGTAACTGAAATGTGTATAATATACTCGTACAGAATACCTATAGTGTGGGACGTGGATACAATACACTTATAAGTTATAATTTATGGTAAACGGACAGTTTGTACTATCTATTGTTTGAGTTGCATATCGCGGACACTTTGTACGGTGATAATAAATTGGTAAAATTCGATCGCAGACGTTTTGTACGATATAAATAAACCGGAAATATATCTTAAAAGATGAGAAAAATTAAATTGCTCAAAGCTTTAGATTGCGAATCATGATCGCGATTAGTATGAGACATGTGTTTGGTGTCACAGGCCACAGTATTAAAAGTATTAAAATATTAACTTATTCTTCTTATTAACTCTATATAAAATTAGTAAAAATCAAACTACCAATATACTATTTTAAGAAAAAATCAATCAAATATTCGTCGGAAGTGTAATAAAGTGACGTGTATAGGGAAAGTTACATCAAACCTTAATGAACTGATGAGTTATTATCAAGATGAGTCATAAGTAGCTTTTGCATAGTTTTAGTAGTCGGCCGTACTTGTACTAACTGCTAAGTAAGCACAAAATATGTTTAAAAATAATTTTGCTTATAAAATATGTTTCATGAAGTGTGCTTAAAATTATGAGTAATTTTAGAGAATATTAATGCGTTATACGTACCTATTTTTTATTGCAGATTTTACAGTTTTAAGGTAAAATTTGGTTTTTTTTTAATGAAAACTTTCACTATTTTACAACTTGAATAAAATTATACATATAATTTCGAAAAAAAAAATTATTTTTTTTTAAAGACTGAAAATTTAGAAAATATAATTTAAAAATAAATAAATTCAAAGTCTACTTACACAATTGTTATTTGATACCTATATTATTATTTTTTCTACACTTTACTATAATTTTCATATTATTTTTCAGAAATTACGATTACATAATAAATAAATAAACAACATTGGTACAACTCATTGGTATAACTTGTTTTATATTAATTTGATATTAAAATCATACTTTTTTTTCTATAAAACATGGTTTTTACAAGTTTATTCTACCGTTTATTTGGAAAAAATTTGTTACTTAAACGTATATTTAAAAAAAATGTATATCATAATTTTTTAATCCATATAAATCCGAGTCATACAGTTATAACGTTCAATAGGAATTAAATTATTGTTATTTGTTTGACGAAAATTTGGTTTTCATTGTATATAGATCGAATAGATCATGGATGGCGAACCTTTCTGTACCCATGAGCCAAATAAAAATTTTGATTCTGTTTTATTTTTCTTGTGTGTCAAATAATTTGATGACCTTCTTTTTAAACTTAAAAATGCTAACATCCATGGCTTGAATGATAAAAAACAGATCTTGCATGTGTCACTTAAAGATCATGTGCATGTCACTCCCTGACACGCGTGACATAGGTTCGCCATCTCTGGAATAGATTCTATATGACGTCATGTCGTCATGGTGTCACTCGCTAACTTCAAATGACAAGTCAACAAAAAGTTGTAGACAAGTTAAGTTTGGACTTCAGTTTTTCATGATTAAAATTTGTTGCATTTTTTACTTTCATGATCTTTTAAGTCTATGCGTAGGTAGTAATGACAGTATGCCCAGTATGGATTCATCGTTTATAGGTGGTGCAAAATATGACAGTCATATTTTGCAAAAATGAATACTGCATTACCTAGTTATTATGTATTTTTCTTAAATTGTCGCGAGTTCTATATTTATATTTGTATAGGTACATTTCATGGGATGATATTTGATTAATAGTATCATAGTTATTGACCAACTAAAATAAATCTTACTTGGAAGCAGTGGCAAACGCGGTCGCTAGTGCTGGGCCCAGTGACACGTAGTATGGCCACGGAGACTTCTTCACTATTACAAAATAAATGATTTGTATGACAATCAGCTGATAGAATAGGAAACCGCCGACCGTCGTTACGATAAATAAGCTGAGCTGGACCAACGTGGTGGTGAGATCGGCCAGTGTGATTATCTTCCCGCATATGACGCTGGCCACTCCAATGGGCGTAAACCTACAGATACGTTCTGTAATAGAGGTTACTGGGTGTACGTGCAACAATATAATATTTTGTTATTTATTCCATAATTTGGCGGTCTACATGGATGCCGATTGTAGGTGTATCTCCCATCGTCTTGACGACGAATATTGCATCAACCACATATATATATGGTGTGTGTGTGTGTGTGTGTGTGTGTCTTTGTTTATATGTGTATAGTTATGTAGATTTTGTTAGACGCATGCAAGCAGTGTATAAAATTTACCAAATCACTCCGGTGAGTATCTTTTGCATCACTTCGTAGGTGACTGTGAAGAAGTTCAAAACGGGTTTTTTACGTTCACCCATCGTGCCCAGTACGGTTCCGAAAATTAGACAAAAGAATATTATGCCCAATGTATTTGTACCGTCCCTGCAAATGGATTAAAAATATCGCATATTTATTTTTTATTTTCTTCAAAACGAGTTGCCAAATACTAGCTGCTTCTGGCGCAGTGGCTGAAGATTTAAATATAATATATGCAAAAGTGCGTGTGTATAAGCTATGAAATCGATTGTAGTATAAAATATAGATATAGTGAACAAAGTCGAAAATTGAGGCAATTATATTATTCAATTATACTATTTATACCTACTCAATTTTACATATAATATTATAAATAACGTTGTATTATTACTTGTATTTTACGACTTTTTTCAATGTTTTGGTATTATTTAAACTCATGACGGTCTCATATTCAGTCAATGTCTGAAAAATATTCACAATTGTCAATATATTATAAATTAACTATATTATTATTTATATTAGGTAAAAGCATAATTGGCGAAGGTGATCTTTAGTAATTTTTAATAAAAAAAGTAATAACTGTAATATTTATATACTCCTTTATTTTATTGTTTCTCAAGACAACAAATCGTATGCGTTTCAAAGGTGATTTAAAAGTACTCATATTTTCTAATATTGATTGTGAATTGTGATTGTTAAATTTAGAAAAAAATTAATAAAATATTACTTTGAAGTTAGAGTACTGAGCAGTTACCTACAGTTCTCTTGAAAATATTGATATTTATATAGTATTATTCAAAATATTGAATAGTATTAATTTTTTATTTCTTACTTGTTGAATTGTAGCTTGAAACAAATTTTCTGGCAATAAATTCCTGAAAAAAGAAAATTATAAAGTAAATTAAAAACTAAAGATAGTAGTACTAATTATATTTATACAAATTGTAAATTATTTTTACTTACGAAGTAAACTATACTATATTATTATTTTATAATACATTAATAATCAAAATTATTTTTAAATGTTTATTTTTATATCTATAATAAAGTTTGATTAATTAGAATATAAAATGTTGGTCATCGACCATCATTTTAATTGTTAATTGTCACGTCAAACGAATAAATTGGTAATAGAAATATTTTACTTACTTTCCCATATCTAAAAATCCATCCATAACATTCATTTTTTTAGGCCCTGAAAACGACGTGGTATTTGTCAATCTTAAATCTGGACTACCGGGATGAACGAGCAGACCGAGCGTTAACCCTAAGCAGACATTAAATACAGATGTAAGGACAAAATACACGATTGTTCGGACTGCAACATTGCCGTTTTTGCTTATGTCCAAATTAGCAGCACCTGAAAAAAGGTTCGTTCATGATGTATTGTATATAGTTAATTCGGATACACTTATAATTTATAAATTATATCATTTCGTGTACATTAATATGATTAATATATTAGTATATTTTATACATTGTATAGTATTTAAGGTAAAATATTGGTAAGTATTATAATGACAACTGGAAGAATATAATTTCTGTTTACGTTCATTATTTTTAAATGTGAGTAAAAGAATGTGTAAAATAAAAATGTTGTTTAGAATAATAATAATAATAATAATAAATATCAACAAAGTCAATAATAAACTAATGGAGCTATTGAGTTTTTCAGCAGTGTCCTATGCAGCATCGCAGTAAGCAGTAGAACAGCAATCTATTAAAATTTTGACCATTGTGGTATTGTTCAGATATAAACGTTACGTTTTAAAGTTGCAAAAAATTAAGAAAATATACCTCTGCCTTATTTTGTCGTATAATGATTTCTATTATTATTACGCATTTATAGATTTCGAAAATGTTTCATTATTATATATTTATGTATTTATAAGTCCTAACCTTTTAACATTATATAATTTAACAAATTTAAGCACTTAATTTACATTATTTTTAATTCTATTTTAGGGTATTCCTAAATATATACAATATTTTACGGAGTATTTCTACGCATAAAAATCAAATTTCGATAGAGTAGTTAAAAATCTATAAATATTTGAAGTCTATATGGATGAATTAGTAGTTGATAAATATATTTAAGTAAAATACTTAATTTAAGTAAAAAAGTACTAATGACATATAAATTTTTTTCACAATTATTGTTGTTCTTTTGATGTCCTTAAATTGTATAAGAAATATTTTAGGGTTCTTAGTAAAAAGTGATTGTATGTTAAATAAACACTTCAATACTTAATAAAATTTTCCCAATTTAAAAATGGTTAGTACAGGCAAATTTAAGTTTAAATATTCTTTAATAATCCAGTTTAAAAATTTAATTTCAAAGGGAAAACATTCAAAATACTAAATGACACGAATGACTTATTATATTTTTTGAAATGGTTCAATCACAAAGTTACTACTATAATTATTACAATATTACATTTACATAAACATTAATGGAAAAATATATTATGTAGGTTTTAGGTAAATAATAAAATAAAATAAAAATAAATATTAAAATAAAAACCCTTAAATGGGTTATTTTCTATAATTACAAAGTCTTATAAGGCTATAATAGAATTAAAAAATAAAATTTTATATGAAATTATATAAATTATATAAAGTTGTAAATGTAACCTATCTATTAGTTTTAATAACTCATAAAATATTATTGATTTATTATTCACAAATTAATAGATTCCAAACTCCACCTATGTTTCACACTAAAATTTTCTGCTGTTTGAAAGGACTTTGCAGTCATCGTGTAACTATATATAAATATAAATTATATGAGTAATTTTAGTGAGAAAAATATTGATAAAAAATCATTTTTACATACAGAATGGTTTGAACATAATAAAGCTAATTAAACAGAAAACGTTTTATGTTTACAAAATGTATTTGTATGCGTCCTAAGTTGATTTTTAATTTTGACTTTGAGTTATCCTTCATTCGTTTTTAATAATTGAGTACTTATTAATTATAATTATAATTGAGTCATACACACTATTGAAATATGAATAAAAAAATTACGCTTACCTATAATTAAACATGATATAATGAATGGCAACACCATCAACTTTAGAGTCCTCAAGAAAAGCTCACCGGGATATGAAATTAGAGTGATTGTGTCACTGCTAAGATTCAACGGTCTTAATGTCAATCCTGAAATCAAATACATTGAATGAATTATAATTTGGTATTATTAATAAAATAATAAACTGCATTGTAAGTATTCTAATACATTTATTTATTTCAAGATTCTAAAATGTAGAATAAAAAAGTTTTTAATTAAATTTTAATTCAAAATTTGTTTTAAAATATATCATATTGTAAATTGTTACCTATAGGTGTAAAATTAATTTAACACTTTGTATCATGTTTGTCAGAAATCATGATAAATTATTATTGTTGTAATTTTAAAATTATATTTATAAATATTATAATGAAGTATAAGTTACATAATATTATAAAAAAAGCACATTATTAAATGATAAATAAGTGCCTTTTAATTGTTGATAAAAACTATAATATTATATTATGAAACCTATAATTATGGAATTATGGTAAAAAAATAATTGTCGGATAAAAATGATTCTCATAAACATAGGTCAATATAATATTTTAATTGGTTTCATTTATAATTATAAATTTTGATAAAAAAAAAAAATCATACTTACTAGTTAATAGGTATTATTTATTTTTATATTACTGATTAATTTTTATTTTGCTAAAATGATTAAAAAGTAAAAACAACTTTATTGATTTGTATATTTTTATTACATTTTTTATTATACCGTTAGTTATATAGCAATTGCAAGTGGAATAATAATAATAAAAAAAAACAAAAAATATGTTAAACTTTAATGTCTCGTGCATTATACGAACCTCCAAATATTTTTAAGTAAAAAATAAAACAATGAATATTATGATTGTTAATTGTTATGTATAGATGGAAATTAATCTAATAAAATTATGTATTTTTATCATTATTGCGATGTATTTGTTTTAGATTTGGATATATACAGATGGAGAGTTATAAACAATGGTGTTATATACTATACAAATAAATATGCCATACGTGTATGTGTATTTTTTTTTAAGTAGTAAATAAATAATTAAAAATCATAAAAATAGTTCTACATAGTGAGATTTGAAATTCAACGCCTATCATTCTTTATCTAAGAATTTTCATTGTAATCCTTTGAATTTATAATTATTATTTCAAAAATGAATTTAAAAATACAAAGACAAATGTAATTACCTATCCTACTTTGGTTAATAATTAAGCAAAATACTTATAAATAATATTAAGTGTTCATAACACTTACATCTAACATAATATAAGCATATAACATATTATCTGTATAAAAGAAAAGGCTCATATCGTAAAATATATAAAGTAAATAAAATAAAAAAAATAATTTTTTTGGAAAAACAAGTAAAAACAGTACCAACTACTAACTTCAGCTTTTTTGTACAATAATATGTTGGTTACTTAATGTACTTATGTACACATAATATGAGTGTTCTCTCTAATAAATAAAAAATATACATCCTTTGTTTCTTTAAAAAAATATAGAATTATTGACCTTGAGCGATTTCAAGGTTACGAGTTTGGTACATTAGCATTTCCTTTAGCTTGGATACGTACGTATACCTATATACTGTTATAGTATTGGTATTGTGATTAATATGTACCTATAAGTACTCGTATGGTACGCGAGATTCTACTCCCACGACAATTGTATATATTATCTCACCTAAATGATTATTGTTATATATGATTAAATACGTTTACAAATATTTTATGTTTTTTTTTTTTTAATAAACTAGTAAACAAGAATTGTCCCCTCGAAAAAATAATTGTCAGATTAAATTTTTTTATTTTCATCGAGTATATACCTAATACTATATTATTATGTTAATAATAACTGATAACGTTTAAGAATTAGGCACACGTTTAAAAATATACTAGACAGGATTAATATAAGTAGGTATACATATTGATTACAGATATCGGGTATTTGTTGATTGTTCACTTCGCTCTCCTCGACACAGAATAGTGGAATTTATAATAATTTGTTATACATTTGAAATTATCAACCCATCATTGATTCTGAGGGTATCATTCGGTGTTTTCGAAAAGATTGTAGTTTTAATTTAATATTTCAAGTAAATTATATTCAAATTAAACTAATGATATTTAATGTCAACATCAACATAAAAGTATTTTTACTCAAATTGTTTCTATTTATAAACAAACTTTAAAATTTAAATTTTATTTAACAAATCTTATATTATTTTATATTATTATATTTATAAGAACAAGTAATTAGTATTGGTTTTAGTCTAAAAACTAAAATAATAAAGTTATTGTCATTTGGTAATATTATTCTATTTATTATGTATTTTTATGGAAGTAATATTTAGGTATAACATGTATTTATTAATGATTTTAAATTTCCTTGGATAATAAAATCAAAACAAAAACCCTCCGTCTAACTCCGTGTAAAAATTAGCTAAGTAAATAAAGAAGAAAAAAAAATCAAAAAAAAAAAAATCATTGTATAACCAAAACATTTTTCGCTTCATATAGAATTTATAAAACCAGTAATTTAAAAGCACTATAAAGATGTGATATCATAAATAAATGCTAAGTAAACTGAATTTAAGTATATTTAGTCTGTTTCGATAATTTATTTACTTGGCGAGGAAATTTTTTACTTCATACGATACAATATAAGAACCGTGGCGCTGGATGAGACAATAAGACAATAAGACATTATAAATTAAAAATATTACAGTGAACATTTCTATACTAATCAAAATAATACTCTACAACCAATAATAACACTGTATACTCTATATTAATTCTA
>VUJU01004192.1:0-20236 GCA_009835225.1 Aphis craccivora
CCCCACGATTTAAAGAATCTATATTTCTTTAAATAATAATGAAACATAGGTCATATTAATATATTATGTTCCTTGTAGTAATCTATAACAAACTTTTGGAGAAATATCCTAATATACTAAAATCAAATAATATTGTTTAGTACATACAATAATGTACCCACTTATTTTTACAAACCTTCCAGGTTTATATTATATTTTTCTTTTTTCTTACAATTATATTGGTTTATTTTTTATTTTATCAAAAATATTTGTTAAATTCTTATTTTTACATGTAAGTATAGATGCCTAATATTATTATCATTGATTATCGTAGAAATGTATTTTAGAACAAATTGAGATTTTAGTGGATGTATTGTAGTAGGAAACTTAAAGATGTTATCTACATATTTGTCGCAAATTCAAAAATATTAGACTTAATATCAATAAATATTAAAATCAGTTATGCAAGTTTATACAAACTATGACAAAACTTGCACTGAAATGTACAACAAATTAATAGTGAAATCATAAGTTATTAAAGAAAATATATGGATCACAAAAATACAACAAAATTTAATTTTAAGTTGGGTATCTATTTAATTCTAATTTCTATTTTAGTAAACAAAATGATATAATGATATAAATGACTCGACGTTATTAAATGGCTGTATTAATTTAGTACATATCTATAAAGCTGCATACATTTCTTTCTTATTTAAATTTCTACTCAATTATTAAGAATTTAATAAAAGTTTAATGAATATAAAAATATTTGTGTTAATAATAAAAATAATACATCTAAGGTAATGTTGGTTTAATTTTATAATTTTATAATGTACTCTTTTTTTTTATAATATTTGATCACCCTAGGTATATTTGACAACACTACAGCTCATCATACTAAAAAATTTTTTAATTAAAAATTGAAATCCTAAAAACAATAAGTATATTTTATTTACTATTTTTAAGTCATATATAATACAACGACATTGTACCTATACGTCATAAAAATTGCACTACTGTATACATTTGTTGGTATCCAACAGGTACGTACATAAAATCTAATGAATCACCAAACTTATGTTAAATACCTTAAATTATAGGCGTGTCGTCATCTGCGTTGTAAATAATACAGATTTTTTTAGATTTTCCCACGAAATCGGCAACATTAAAATCGTTTCAGAGCATTCCGATAATAATAATTATTGTCGGACGCCTATATGGCTATACTACACGTATGATATTATTATTAAATATTTTACGATGTATATATAATGCACGGCGATATATAGGTACCTACAGACACGCAACGCGTGCATAGGGTGAAACTACAGGGAAAAAACCAAAAAAAAATATACACGCGTATTTGATGCGTATATATATATTATATGTGTAAGAAAAATAATGATATACGCTATTTATTATTATTATATATATTATATTTTGGATATGTTACGAATTATATGTATGTACCACCTATATAGGATATTAAATCATTTGTGTCTGCGGGCTTGAAACGTACATTTTTGAACCGACGATTACAGGTAGCAAAAAATAAAAATAATACGTGCAGTAAATTAAACCCGAACGGCGTTTATCAGTTCAATATATAAAGGCAGTAAAAAAATGTTAATTATAAAATTTTCCCGAAGATTGTATGTATAGATACATGGTAAAAACTCATAAGTCAATATAGGAAGATCGATTAAAAAAAGTTATTATAATACTGTGACCTAGATGAAATTATTCATATTTTTCATTATTTTTATAAAATATGTAAGTATGTTTTTCTAATTCTTCAAAATTTATAAGAACATTGAAAGGTATTATAATTGCAAATACTGTTAGTTGTATAAGATTATTAGGTAATATGAAGATTGGTTGGCTGTTTAATGAAATTTATTAGTCAAATGTCATATTAATCATTCATTAATAATTCATAAATGAACTATAAAAAAATATATATATTTATGGGTATAATTATTCAACTCAATTCTCTCTTGTTTATCCCTTTTTGATATCCTGAATAACCAGTTAAGCCTAAATTCTAAATTTATCTACGATTTTTATAGATATAATAATAATTGTTGTGCATTTATGTTTTATAATTTATTTATATATAAAAAATTAAGATCGATAATACTTCCTAATTCCTATATGTTATGCATGTATCTATATCGTCAGATGTTTGTTCGGTTTGATGTTGTTCTTTAACCACGAGAATGAATTTAATTTATGTAAAATGATTGGATTGTTTTTAACGAATGAAAATCTTTGTTTTTATCTTCGATCGAATAACTATTGTTAATTTGACATTTCTCAGGTATTCGATCATATTTTCTGAGAGCTATTCTTATTAAATAATATAATTTGACATTTAGTTTATAATATATTGAAATCTTTGCAGGATTTTATACCAAAATTGATTAATTAGAATACATTTACTAAACATTTTTCGTTTCTTATAATATGTTAATCACCGAAATCTCTTCTTCATTTAATCTTTATTCAAGAACTAATAATAACTGAAAAATGTGTATTTTACAGATCAGGATATAGGTGCATATTGTTAATTGTTATTCTTGTTATATACTATATATTTTTAATTATAATACAAAATAGATACCAAAACATATTAATTTTGTAAACTAAGGATATTATGTATAATAAATTACATTATATACATTTAATATAATAATATATATACATTATACTTACTTTGATACTGTGTGTACTGCGTATGTGATTATAATTAACTTTATGCGCACAGTGCCGTAGCCAAGTGGAGTTGGGGAGAGAAATCGGCAGTTGATGGAACTCGTTTAAGTTTACATATTATTATCTAAATTACACACCTACATAAATTAATTACATTTTATACATTATAAAAACTCTCTGCACTAATTTATTTTCACGCGACGAGGTGAACTATACCTACCGACAACTAATAAGGAGATTGTTGGATGTGTAGACCGTGATTACGGACACGGTGAGTTTGCATGATTTCGGAGTATATTTTTGAACCTTAACAAATATGTTTTAACGTGAAAACATAACGTTACTTAGTCGTTTCCATACTATAATTTAACTCGAATAGCTGATACCAATAAACTGCGTGTTTGTGTTATTGTAAAGCGATATACGCAATATTTTCACTACCAATTCCATTACACGAAAAATGTATATGAGGTACCTTCACCACGTTCTTGTACTTCATATCGATGTTCGTCAGCTAGAAATACTCATAATGTGATTAATCGATGTTAAAATTGTATTATTATGTTATAATGAGTGTCTGGGTATAATAATAGACTGCAGTATGTATAAGTTGACAACGTCGCAACTGCAATGACGTTTTCCGAAACTTCTCCCTAAAATGTAATATATTTATTATTATTATTATTACTATACTTGACGTTTTGACGTAACTAGTGTGCTGTACATTACGGATATTTTTTTGCGGTTAAATATTCAGACTCCGAATAAACCGCGTACGCTCGTGTCGTCCAGGTCGTTATTATTATTATTATTGTGTATTACATATTATATGTTATCATGTAACTTGCGCTCGCGTGTGGTCTTCGTCCAGTTATAATAATATTGTGTATTCGTACATATAATATCATATTATATACATACGATAATAATTAAAAAAAAAATGTATATATAATAATAATAATAAAGAAGAAACGGCGAAACATAAAAAAGGGGGTATCCACTTCGCGGCAGAAACACGAGATCCTCCGATCTTTCTCTCTCGCTCTTTCACCTTTACGTCTCGTATCTTCGCTGTGTTCGCGCGGAGCAGATGTTCGCAGGCATTTTGATAAATGATTCTGGTTTTGTTTTACACTGTACTGCACACGGGTATCCGCCTTATCCGCGGACGTATCGAAATGTTCTCATTAACGGAATGTTATGGGAGGGAAAAAAGATAAACGTATTTGTTGTTGTAATGTTGTGTGTAGTATTATCTTCGCGCTGAGTAGACGCCGTCGCCGCACCATGCTGCACGCAGATCGGCCTAAGATATTATATCGCAGCGGCCAGCGAGTCACTGAACGGTGCCTATATAAAATATAAACAGATAAATTAACGAACAGAAACGGACTATGAAATAATAATATCAAATTAATGATTATTTTAATTACTCCGTCGTCTACACGTGCCTATATTGAAATAAATATACTAAAATTATATACGTACCTACCTGTATTAAAACGTAGAATATCAAAGCATTTTATTACGTTTTGTTTTATAATCTCATAGGTAGGTACAATGTTGAAAATAATTATTTAAAAACTTTTTATGTAAATATGTTTTTTGTATTATTTTTTCGATTAAAAAATACAAAATGCCTACCTATCGACATACAAATAATATTGTATTTATTGTGAAAAAAAATAGAAATAATTTTTGTCACTGAAATTTAAATCTCCGTTACTAAACGTCTCTTTTAATACCATATACAGCCAATTATTTGCATATAATAGTTAAATAAAACATTTTTCTTATATATTTTTATCCGTAATATAAACTTGAAGTTTCTATGAAACTATTTGGGGGCTAACCCCAAATCCCTCGTCTAATTGAGCTAATACTAGCATTATTTTATTATCTTTTTTAATAAATCAATTGTTCAATATATCAATTAAAACTATAATAATGCGTTATCGAGCATAAAATATAAGAAAAAATTCAAACACATAGATTCTAAAATGCAATATAAAAGCATTATTTACAAGATTGATATTACCTATTATAATATAGGTGCGATAGATCATGATGGATGAAACATACGATATAAATGATCTAATAATTATTATTGGTCGCCGTCAAAAATCCTCCAAGTACACTCACACAATATTATATTGGTATACGCGCGTGCGAATTATTCTTTTTTCCGCAGTCTTTCAACCGAAACAATAATTATTACGTCCATGCGCACATATTTAATGTTGTGTACGGTTGTGTTACACATTCATATATTATTATTATTATTTATTATATATACGTAAACACGTAATCGGTGAACGCGGGCATAAATATGCTATATTATAATATACGTCGGTGAGGCAGGAGCGAGAGGAATAAATAAAATAAAGAAACACATATTATCCGCTCGCCGCGTCGTGATTAGCCCGAAAACAAACAACAGTTCTCACGGGTGCTCCGACACACCGTATATATACGGTATACTATGTTGTACAAGTACAGGTATACGGTATAAGGTATAAGGTATAATAATATTATACATACGTATGTGTGTGTGTGTGTGCATGCGGCATCGTCTCGAACGGCTATTATAACACCGGCGTGCAGTATATTTACGCGCGCACATATATTACACCGTTGTACATAATGTGTATTCGACGGCCGTAATGGATTTTAATGTTTTTAGAGCTTCTGTGCGAACGCGCATGGTTATAATAATAGGAACCGCGCGGCAGCGAGGGCGGCCGCGGTGTGCCCACGACCGCCGCCGGCTGCCGAGAGACTTGCCGCCGCATAGGAGGTGTAGGTGCGCGCGTATAATGATATAATTCGGCGTTTCATTTTTTTTTTTTTTTTTTTTACTTTTTAATCTTTTATCCGGGTGGATACGAGTCTGCGGGCGAATGGCTACAGGGTGTTCCGGGTGTGAGAGAAACACCCTGTGAACTCCTTACGCAGGGCCGTCTCTGGAGAAGTGTGTACATATTATATAGACGCAAAGACGTCACAGAGATGAGCGTAAAAGGTATATCATGTTTGGATATAAATAGCACCGCGATAAAGTTGCACTAGTCGTTCAATAAATTGAAAATGAATGATTACCCCGGCATAGAATTAAACATAATATTAAATTAAATATAGATTACATTATTCTAAGAGTTGTTCACGTCAAAATCAAAAGTTTCGAATAATATACATAAATAATTTATTAATTTTTTAGAAATTTAAATAGCCTTTATAACTAATATACATATAGAAATCCTTCTTTGTTTTTGGTCTTTTATACATATTATATTGACTCAAAAACTACTGAACGATTTTCAATAAAAGTCATATCAAAATTCCTTGAGACTTGATTCCTTGAGACTCTAAGGGTGCGGTATAGCTCATATAATACAAAAATATACAAAAATTGTTTATTTAAATAGTGATTACCGTTAACGATTATTTTAGTATTAACACAATAGTTGCAATAATGGTAGCTAGTTTTCAATCATGTTTTGATTTTTTAATTATGGAAATGTTATTTTATATAGGTAATTAAATAACGACAAATTTAACGATATTGGAACTATACGTTTGTCTTTAAATATATTCGTTGAATACTATAGCTCCCATTCTTTTATGTATATACATTATTAATACTTGAATAATTTAGAATTTGAATATCATTAAACTAATCATTGCAATAATTGTGTTTGTATTGTACCACATGTATCTTAAACTGAAGTGAAACGGGAAAAAAAATAAAAAGATAAATTAATTTTAAACCACTCAAAGTTGGGTAAACTATACGTAAATTATTATAATATTACACAGCAACTACCGAAAAATGCACATAATTGATAAAAAAAAAAAATAATAATATTCTATATAATAAATGCACATAATACTGGTTTTTATAATAATATTTAAGACCTCAATTTGCATAATAGGTAACTCTCAAACGTATTTCGAAGGTCGAAGAGGGAAAATAAGCTTAAATATAATATAATATTAATAATATGCCTGATAATAAGATAAATATAGGGGAAGAAAGAAATTTAAAATTTGCAACCTTTCGGGCGCCCATTTATATACAAAGGGATTGGGACTATTCATAATTATTTATATATCGATACACTCGTTCACTGAAGGGAACGACTGCAAGACACGTCGTGGACTCCTCGTTTGGCAATATACCTGACTACACGTGTGCGATGCACTATATAATATTATGACGGTCATGACGCATAAGTAAAACGACAATGGATTGCGGTAGCGGCGGCGATTGCGGCACTTTGACATACCGCCGCCGATCGTGAGGGTTTTGATGGTACCTACATTATATTATATTATCATAATATAATCCGAACGGGCGCCGGACGATATTACACAGACGGGCCGGCATGACGGAGGTCCAATAGACCGGTCGGATGTGTCGTATCATTATTATAGTGTAATGTATAATATTATCGTCGAGTGTGTAATTTGTATTACGATATAATATTATACTCGGCCCACACGGTGGTGCACTGACATCAGCCCTTAACATTGTCGTGACGTGTTTAACCGCGTCATATTAATTTATATTAAAGTATAAAACGTAGATATATAAATATATAATATATGTATCCGCGTGGTATACAATAGGCTTTTATCGCTTATTTTAATGCCTAGAAAATCACGACGAACCGCAATGTGTATAAAGGATAATCAGATGATGTATATAATATGCGGGTGTGAAAACGACCCCGTATGAAAAATTCTGAATTGGCTCACTTTCGTCAATTCGGTTTTTTATTTAAAAAGTATGCGGATTTTTCTCTTTCGTAGACTACTTCAAAAATATTTCATACGTGATTTCATATCGATCACCCCCGTCGCGTAAACTCTGACAAGTCTCTTATTACCGTACTACTTTCAAGAATTACCTACTGTATAATATTGATGTCTAATTTACAATCTCAAAATAATTATGATGTTAGTTAGATATATTAGCTTACATCATCGTTTTATATTTATTCCATATTTAAAGCTGCACTAGTTTCTTAAATTTATTTAAATTATGATGCAATATCGATGTTGGTTTCTGTTCCAAAAGTGTATACATTGGAAAAAATTAAAACCTCTGATCAGAATGTATTTGAAAATAATATTAGTTTGTAATCTTTTATAATTTATAACTAAAGAATGTTTGAACAAAACATGTCAAAAGCTATCAAAACTAATAACTTTCGTTTGTTTGAGTTTACTCTCACTATTGCTTTACTTAACCATCCATAGCAATACTCGCAACAGTTATACATCTATAGAATACAAAACATGCAATGTCATCAAATTTAAATATTGTTCTAAATCATAAAAATCGGTGATTTTGTAAAAGCATTACCACATAGTTTTTAAATTTTGTCAGTGCAAAATGAAAATCACAATTGATTCTGTTAACGATTTTTGAAATAAATTGTAATTTATTGATATCGAAATTGGAGTACGGACGTTAAGAAATAATAATAATGCGTCAAGCGTATGGTCTGTAATAAAAAAAAATTATAATTCATCAAACTTTCACTTATTTTATGGCGTTGGTATATTATATATATAGACAACTTAAACTAACCAATATCAGTCACTTTCGGATCGCTCGTAAAAAAGTACGACAAGTAATACACTTACACGCAAGCGCGCGCTATACCTACCTACATCGTCGCACATACGGTATGTATATATAAGTACATACGCACATAGTCGTATATACGCCCCTCGGGGCACGTAATAATTCGGCGCACACGTACGCATATCATCGGACCAAACTAGACCTTGTCGGCTGTACGTCGGGCGGTTCCGTATAGATACGCTTATATTATATATTATATATTTTATAATAATACGATATTTTCGGTTTATTCAATTATTAAATCCGATGGGCGGCAGTGGTTTATTATTATTATTACTATAATGTTGTGCACGATCCTGTCATAACATCGTCCGGCGTGCGCGTACACATATAAGGCGGCCGTACAGTACGACGAGAGGACTGCGACGACCGCGACGACGACGGAATCTACAGCGGCGTGTGCGCAAAGATAATATACATAAGAGAGACAGTGATGCGTATGTTGGGAAGACAGAGATAGCGAACGCGTTTAAGGTGTTTGAAAAGTTGATCATAATAATTATCTTGTACAGGTACGCTATCATATATAGGTATGCGTGTGTACAATAATATCAAATGAGCGAGGCGAGTATCGGATTAATCGTACGATATTAGCATACGCCCTTCGCACCTGAGTCCACGTCATTATTGTCAAGCTCGTGTTTTTTTCATCATCACAAACCGTCATTATCGTCATCATCATAATCATCATCTCGTCGTCGCGTCTTCTTCGACTTTGTCGTCATCATCCGCACGCGTCCGGAAAACCCGTGATTTTCTTGTCAGTATTAGGCACGTCATTATCGCGATCGAACGCGTACCTGCACCACGTTTTTCTGTACTGCCGAGTCGTAAATGACTGCATAATATATACCTCATATATCTGAAATATTATGCGTACGCCGTTTAGCTATGTACGTTCGCGTAAGTACCTTTATATATATATACGTCGGAACGACGTTGTTGTTATTAAAAACAAAATATCACGTCCGAGGATTTCTCTTGATTGCGCGCGTGTATGGTAAATGTGCATATAATATTGTATTTCGGATAAATATTTTGGTACGCCCCCGAAAAAAAAATAGAAATAAAATCCGCGGGCTCGCCAGAAGAGTTCTTTCTTTCTTTTTTTAAATTAAAAATACGCGCACGGGCAGGAATTCGACCCTCTTTCTGTATAAACACGTAGACGCATACGTACCTATATAATATGTGTAATATAATAAATACAGCACATATACTTATAGGCACATAAAATATATCGTTTCGCAACGTCGCTGTTGTCGGGAACCTCTATAAAACGACGCGCATATACATACCCCAATAATATATAGATATGTATATAAAATATTACGTGAGTGCTCAGCGTGTGTGTATATGTGTGTAAGTTTATGGATAGTGACAACCCGATTTTTAACAAGAACAAAAACGCCGTCTGCGACGGTCCATTAGAGATTGGGGTAAAAATGCCGTTTCTCCGGTTATAGGTCGGGATCAGTGAAATGAAATATATTTATGTGTGTGTGTGTGTGTACGTAATAATATAATGCATGTATAAAAAAAGTAATAATAATAATAATAAAATACAATATAACCTTGCGTATGCCTACCTGTGCGGACACCCTAATTTACATGTGGGGTGCGCGAGATATTTATAACTGTTGATCTCGTATCGCCCCGGTGCGGGGGTTGAGAACGAACCCGACCCGCACCGCGCATACCTTTCTCCGTGACGTTTATTATATATGTAAGCATATATATATTATATACGCGTATGTGATGGCAATAATATTCTCCTCGGGTCCTGATCTATTTCCAAGGATCAGATAACGCGCGCGTCCCCCTGTGCAGCGTCTGAAGTCAAACAGAAACATATTTTATTTACAAGGGATTCGAGGGCGGAGTGGAATTCCATAATAATATATATATAAATAGTGGCAACGGTGCAACAGCAACCGATGGCCCGTAAAAACCGTCTGGAACTATAAGGAGAAGAGATAGAAAGGAAAAAAAAATAATAATAACATTCGTATCACGGCGACCCTCTTATTTTTTTTTTTTTTTTTTGTTACCTGTATTATTTTTTACTCCCTTGACAGCCGTGAAAGTCTCTCGGACACTTTATCATACGATTTTGCCAAAAAGCCGTTTTTAAATAAAAGAACAAAACGAGAATACGTCCAACAGGTTTAATCGTATTATGTGCACTTTACAAAACGCCCCGTAATGGTAGCCAGACGTTGATGAGAATTTATGACTAAACCCTCCCACTACACGTACATGTATAATATCTATAATGCGTCGTTTTATATACGCGTATATTCAATTTTGTTCGTTATTGTTGGTAATAAAAAAAATATATACATACAAAAATTCATCCATGTAAATGACTTGCGGAATCGACGAATAATTATATATAAAAAATATTTTCCCGAAGAAACTTACTTACATTACACGCTTTACGTTCCCATATAGGTATTTGTGGAACCTTATTAGTTACACATCTTTTTTACTTTATTACATTATTAATACAATTCTGTATTGTGAAAGTTGACAATTTAAATTGTATCACATATAACATCGAACGAAATGATACATAATAATATTTAGTTCCTGACTATGTATGTGCCTTTTGTTTCAACACAGTTTTCAACGAGGGCAGTTTAATTTTCTTGGTGACACACATACAGAATAATCTGATTTATGCGAATGCACATTTTGTACATAAACATTTATTATAATATATTTGATGTTTAAGACCTTGGAATGACGTTATCTCAAAATTATAATTTACCAATTCCTATTACTTCGTGAATATTTTAAAATACATTTAGTATATTATGCACAATGTACCTTCTATACATTTTAATACAAAACGTATGGACGTTTCAATGTTTCCACCAGTAGAAATACAACTCTTATGTACCACAAAATACAAGCTTATTTCGAAAAAAAAATATTATTTAACCAATTGTGTGTACGTTATATTTGTTTTAATTAAGTCATATAAAATAAACTAGGTACCTATGTATTTATTAAATTATATGAATTATTTCTCAAAATATCACATAATTTATCAATTTCACCTAATTGTTTTTATTTACTCACATTTTTACATTTAATATAATTAAATATTAAAATATATGAGTTGTGACCATTATTCAATATTTTGTTCATTTTAGATATTTCAGTTATACCATATACATTTTCTTGAAGATAAATTAGCATTGTCAACCAGAACCTATTTCGAATAACAAATTTTAAAATTATATATCCAAAATAAATATAGTAATAATTTAAAAACGCCAGTAATTATATACATATATATTAAAATTAGGTAATCGATAGTTTTACATTAAGTGGGTAATAGGTATGGTACCTATCTTTAGTAAACATTTAAGATATAATATATTATATACATAATACAATTTGACTATACAAGTTCAAGGTTCTATAATGCGTCATTTTAAGATATAGCAGCTGAATAGATTGCATTACTTAATTAGTTATAATCACAGATATTCTCTACTAAATGGAAAAATAATTAATAACTTAACTTAGAAGTACAACTAAATGTCATTGAATTAATTTCATAACATAAACACCATATTGTTTTCAATGTTTTCACAATAGGGACTTTATATATAATAATGCATAACAAATTATAACAGTCATCTACTCGGTGCATATGACGTTTCCGTGTGTAAATTTATTTTGGTATTAAAAAAATATGTATTAATTATTGTAGCCTTTTTTAATACGGATTATGCGAATAAAAAGTGTGAACAATTGAATCACATTGTAAAATTTTGAGAAAACGATTTCAGTACACATTTTAAAATTACATAATTTTAGTCTATCGTTAATATGTATTCGTACATTCAAACATTAAAAGTAAAAAATATACCAATTTAGACTCGTGTATAGTATTTCAGAGTAATAAATAATAAATATTAAATACATACGGGCTGGCAGCGCAATGGTTACATAACAAGAAACATTCAAGTACATAGTTGAAGTATTAACATACGATTAAAAGATATAATAAGAAACAAAAACAGCAAAAATGTTACAAAACTAACACAATGGAAACATGAAATATACATACTATATAGTATGATACAGGAAGTTGATTAAAAGAGTGAGACGGTTCAGTATCAATAATCTTCATTATTCTTACAAGGGGCTCATTAGTAGTGTAGTTTGTGTTACAAACAAAAAATAAAACTGATAGTTATTGCATGCGGTCAAAGCAATAAGGATACTAAAGTCAATGCAAAAGAGGAGATTTGGGTAATCAGTTTTACCTGAAAGTAAAATTAGACAGAGAAGTTAAATTTGCTTGAGTTTTCCTATAATGGTTTCTACGATCCGACGAGGATAATTGCAGAAAATAAAGAACTGGATGATAAATAATAATCAGATGACTAGTGAACAAGTTTTAATACACGTCTAACAAAGCATAAATAATTTAAGTTGTACGCGAGATAATTATGACTAATTTCATGAGGTTTCCACAATACAGATCCAATTGTTCAAACACTGTGCGTACAATAAGGCACAGTATAATAATTTAATCAGGGGCCAGGGCAACACCAATTTGAATTAAGTACAAACCCAAGAATTTTTAGTGTTTACCACTAGAATATTCTATGTAAGGAAATAATGTTAATTTTGTGTTGAAAACGATACCCAAATTTTCGACTGTGTTTTCTACTTTTATAAAGTTATAAGCTTGATATTTCCATTCATATTATAATCAAAGACTATCAGAGAACGAGATCAGTAAAATGACACAGATCTGCATTTTTGGATATTAAATGACAAACCCGTGGTGCATGATTACTATACATAATATATTATAATATCAATATAACACTTATATAAAGTATATACTATATTGAATATAGTTATATCAATATTATTATCATTGTTTGTTTACATGCAATAAAATTGTTTGACACAAAATTTTAATGGCCTGCATTATATTATATCCCGGGTTTTTTTTAATGATTTTTTCTGACTGCACAAACTTATTTCTACTCTTGTGTTAATAGTAGGGAATTTGTCTACGCAGACAATTTTTAATTTTAATAGAAACATTTTTGGTTGTTTTAAAGTTTACTCAACTAGGTATTGTTTTATAATATACATTATACAATAAAATATTTCACCCTGAAATTCTTTTTTTGTACTGCACAATGTAACAATTTTCACTACACAATTACTTTTCTTACTGCACAAAATGTGTCTCACTGCACACTAAAAAAAACCCTGAATTTATATCGATCCATTTATAATACAAAATATTTTTTTGAATTAAAAACGAATTTGTATACAAGACAAAATTAAGTACATTTTATGTTTCTAAACATTTCGTTATTCTCGCAGAGCAAAATTTATTATTCGGTTATTATTACATTTGTTGTGCTCGCCCGACTCAATTGTTTACTACTAATTAAAAAGAAAGTTAAAAAACGATGTTTCAATCTCTCGCGTACATCATCCAATCCGTAGTCAATTCAAAATCATAAAACTGCGTGTACAATAATAACAATAAAGCCCATATGCTTCAATTCACATCATGTACAATGCTATTATGTATTACAATTCGTGATAATTTTTCAGGTCAAAAAGACGTGTGTAGTGATGGGTGCATCGTTTTCATTGTTGAAGAGCCTTCGAATAGAAACTTCTCAGTGTGACATCGAAAACTCAATTGGAGTTCGGGAGCGCATTATTATACTTTGAAATATCGCAACAAATGTCAACTTATAAATGAGAAATCTCGTAGATACAATTAATACCGACACACATATTATAAAATACAATATGGTACCTATTTGATAATCATCATCTCGGTTTTTGCAAATTTTATTTTTACGGCGTATTTTTTCACGGTTCGTATAACCGAAAAATAATTTATACATAATATTATCTGGCATCTCAATTATACACACGTGCAGCGTACATCATACCATTATAACGTAATTGGTAATTATATATATTATGTTATGTTTTTTACATTTCGTTGGCTATTGTTTACCGAATAACATATAATTATAATAATATAAATAGTTAATTTATAATAAAACATTGTAAGTACCTGATATTTGTATAGCATATAATTTAGCCGTTATAACTATACAATCAAAACAAATTGTTTTGTTCATTAGTGTAATACATCAATAATTGAGTTTAGATTATAATCATAATTCCAAACACATTTTATTTGTCAACCTATATTACGAATTAGCAATTAGTAAACTTAAATACTCAAGAATTATTTGATAACTACATTATTTATGGATGTATGAAAATAAGTAATAACACGACCTTGATATTTTTATTTAAAGCGAATAACTATTAGATGGTAATTATAACCAAATCGTATTTACGCAATAAATTTTGTCCATTAAACCAATGATTACACCGTTTTATTGCAGATCATCTTGAAAGGCAAATAAATAAAAATGAATAACATATTTTTATGTTATATATATATTATTATTTTTTTTTGTGCTTAAACAGATTTTTATCCAAATTTCGTCCTTACAACAACTGTTATTTCAATTTTCTACCTTTGTATTAATTAATATTTACATAATACTTATAACAAAAATAACGGAAATTTAATTTACATTTACATTTATAATATTCTACGTGTTCATATAATTTATTTTATACTGTGTTTTTATAAATTATACTAACTAATGGCGCCTCTAGAAAATATGTAATATAAATTACAATTTAAACTAAACGTTATAAATCATTTTTTGAATATACACTATCGATAACCATATCTACACAAATAATGATTCGACAAGAATAATATTAATATTAATATAGAATTATTATTATTTGACATTTAAATAATTGGAATCTTCAGTCTACTTGAGGAAAGAGTGGTTTTTTTAGATTTCGCAAACCTGAGAGAAAGCAGTTTAATATATTTTTATTTTTCATATAGATACATATATACTAATATATTTTTTCAAAAAGCCTACACACCTATATTATATTATTTTATATTACAAACAGTTAATAACACTGTTAATACTTGTTAAATTGTCGATTATAGAGAAATATTATTATCATATTATTTAACTATAGTTGACTATCCGATTTGATGATTCTTGTTCCGAAATAAACACGTTTGCATAAACATACACAATTAATACGTTACAATATTATTTAGAATGCAATAAACAAATAAATGATTGTCAAATAATTAATTAAAATGTTTGTAGTACGTTACACCATCAGATTTATATAAGACAATTTTTGTTGAACATTTTGTTACTAAGCATATATTTTTTAAACGAGTTACATTTCAAATAAAGCTCTCAAACAGACAAACCGACGAAAGTATGTATTATCTTCTTTAATTCGAAGGCATGGAGTTAAAAAATGCGGCGAAACAACGATATTTTTTTGTACCGGAAACGATAAAAATTAAAGATTATGAATAAATAAATGTCGATTTCGACTTATCGTGGTTATTCGCTCACTATATTTAAAAAAACTTCAACGGCAAACCGCTCGGAAAAAAACACCATGCAAAAACACTTGCATACTTATATGCTTGTATGAAGGTTATAAAATATAGGTAATATTGTCGATAAAGTGTAACGTCCAGTCGTTAAATAAAACAATATCGCACAGGCTCGATTTTTTAGCCTCCACGTAAAGGTGTCTCTGCACACAGCGTGCCGCGGCGCGTCTTACATACGCGATATAGTATAATAATAACAGACGCACACACGCTCGCGCAGTATAACAATCATATCGTACGGTGGAGATAAACTGTGGCGAGTTATTATGAGGTTACAACCGCGTGTGACCATAAGTCCGTAAATACGTACGGTTGTAGGTATGCGTACGAACACGTTCTCGGGCATCATGAGAATTTTCTTTGGAAAAACGACGAGCGTGAGCGAAATACCTGCAGCCGGTATTTCACGACCCCGCCGCCGCGCGCATACGACGACCGAGTATACATATTGTAAACAATGCGACGCGTGTAAGTTTTATGTACGCGTATTATAATAATAATAACACGCGTGTATAATATACCGTAGTTCTGGGGAAAAAAAAAAAGAGTTTTTTTTATTATTATTATAATCATTATTTTACAATCATCTCTACGCGCATAACGCCGATGTACAACGGCGGTATGAATTAATTTCGTTTGCGTGCGGCGTTCGTAGGTAACCGTATATTATAATAATACATATATGTATGTACATCTGTACAGGATGTCTCGCAGTGGATGGTCCTGGAAAATAATATCCTGGAAAATATTAAAAGCTCCGCGTACAGTCGAAAATGAAAATGTTTCGTAGAAAATGAAAATGTTCTCTTTTCCCCTTAACTCTTTATTTCGGTTAAACGTTTACATTCATTATCTAGGCACACATAATTAACATTATTAATCGGCCACTTATTTTAATATCCCGTACAAACGAAAAAAAATTTTTAATGACCGACTATAACACTGTGAAACACCCTGTATGAATGTACAACGGGCGTACAGCTAACGCGCTCACATTATAATATCGTCTCTGTGCGAGCTATTAATTTATTTCTACGATTGTATATAGGAAACATGTAAGACAGACAGAGACAAAGATAATAATTTCCGAGTAAAGTGTGCACGGCGAAAAACAACGGATGCTGCAGTTAAGTTGCGGAGCAACGTTTATACAATTTGCATTTACATAATGTGTATATATACTGTATAGTAGTGTATATGTATACAATATAAAGTGCACATAATATTATAATAATATAACCATATATGTATAATATAGTCGTTGTTTATCCTCTTCTCGTTTCGTTATTTTATATATACACTATGCGGTGCGTATAATATTATCGATTAATTATTACGTTTATTTTGCGCACAATTTGTTTTATGCGAATCGCCAGACCATAAAAAAAATATGTTTATTATATATGTATATTATAAGTCAACGGGCTCGCGCCCGTCCGCACGATTTTATACTCACAGTACAGTACATACACGCCGTGGCGACTGCAACGCATGTGTATATAATAATATGTGTTATGTATATCTCGTGTGATGAGAGAAGACTTAATTATTATTATATGCGTCGTCGTCTGTATACGCGCGTGTACGATGTTGTCTTTTAAACGAGACGATCGGTTAATTACGAGCTCTTCACTCTCGCGCAGCATTTTCTTAAAACGTGTAATGTGTATACGTATTGCGTATGTACCTGAATATACCCACACCTGTAATATACATTAAGAGTTCGCGTGGTTTTTATTATTCTAATTATACAATAATTATTATTTATATATAATCGTTTAAGTTTACAGGAAAGTATTTTTATTTTATTATTTTTTTTTTTTTTTTTGATTTCACTTTATTCGATCTTTTATGACGAAAAATATGTATGGCTGGCTTAGACATAAATATCATACCGATAGCATAAATAAAGTGACTAGAGTTAAAAAAAAAAAACCTTATTTGTCGTAATAACATTTTTAAAATACATTTCAGAGACGCTTTTTGTAAAACGAGCTAGTGTGCTACGTCATCGTAGTTGCTTTGGTAATTATTTATTTTTGTAAATATTACTGTCCTATATATTCCACACATTGTATCCCAAAATTAATCACCAAAGAGCCTAAAAAATGTATCAAAAAAAAATATATATATATATATATGTTAGTAACGATTTAAAAGCATCAAAAAAAAAATATTAAAAATGCATTGTGTTATTCTTTTAAAATGTCATATAAAAAATAATTCATAACTTTTTATTACACTTGGTAATTTTTCTATTTGTATTAATTCATTTTTAATAACAGTTTCAGTCGATAAATATTAGAGCTCATTTAAACTCGCCCCACTGATAAGTTCCACCAAATACAAATATTAAATCTAAAAGAATTAAGAAATCCAAGTATAAAGTCGTTCTTACTACAAGATACCTATTATAAGCTGATATGGACTAGTAGTTTTTTGAATAAATAAAATATGAAGAATTAGGGTAAATAACGTATTACCTGTTGTTAAATAACAAATATGAAAACATTCCAATATTATTTACAAAAATTATAAATATGCAATAAAACTGTTAAAAATGACATTGAATTCAAAAGAATCTCAAAAATTCAAAAAATAGGAATTAGAATTTATACTATAAAATTTTGGGTGACGTTATAAAACTACGAGTATATTATAAATTAAAAATACATTTAAAGAATAATATAGATAATGCGAATGCATCAATTTCCACTGTTCGGGAAGAAGTAAAACAATCTTTTAACTCACTCTTCGTGATTTAAAGCTTATATTAACTAATGAAATACATGGAAGTCTTCCAAGACGCCAGAGGTGCAAATGGTGTAGATACTACAGTTTAACTGATATAAATCAATTGCAATTTAAAACTATAATAAATAAAAACAAAACATAATATCATGAAATGACGCCAATAAAAATGTGTTTCGAAATAAAGAAGTATACAAAATAACGCGTTACGTTTTAAGCCCTACGATGTATGCCATAAATGCGTACCTAGAGTAAACGCACCCGGATAATTGTTATTTGCACATGCGCATGATAGGTATTTACATTAAAACGGTCGATTACGGAGAAAAATATAAGTACAATAGATTATATCGTATCATATCCGTCAAAAAAACTCAAAAACGAAATATTTGGTTATTTTTTGACAACCGTCGGTTTTTGTGACAAATGCGTGTTTACACGCACGACATGATCGATAACGCGTCTTGGTCGTGTCGGCGGTGCTGGAGTAGTAGGGGAGACGCGTCTGTCGTCGGCGACCGTGATGGGGAATGACCGCAACACACGTTTTTTTTTTTCGGAAAATTTCCCGTCGCGCGGAGTCAATAAAAATAAAAAAAAAAAAAAAAACGAAAGAAAGAAAGAAAAGAAATAAACCGTCACACAAGTGGAGTGCATTATTATTGTCGATTCGGGCGGGATTGCTGAGGCGCAGATGTCCCGTTATCAGTTTTTTGAATCCCCGAAAAAACACACGACGTTCGACTGCGGGGTGCGAAATTTGTCAACAAAACCGTGTGGCCATCATCGTCGATTTTCGTACGCCTTTCACACAGAACGTTTCTGGTCGACTGGCCCGGCATAATGGGTGACGCGTCGCGTTGTTGCTGCGGGTGTGTGTTGCGTATATTATATTATACTATATAATAATATTATATATAGTTACAGTGTATATACGCGACGTGTTTATGCGCCCGTTTTGCCTTTTGAGCACAAAAAAAAAAAAAAAAAAAATCAAACATAATAATATAAACCCCCGAGGAAAAGGTATCGCGCGAGTAAAAGCGTTGTACTGTGTGTATCGTTGTCAAAATATCTCACATTATTCCCATTGTCGAGTCGGTCTGTCGGTCGGTCGGCCCCGGCCGGCTGCTGACTACGCTGCTCAGCGAGACCAATAATATCTATCGGCCATCTCTGTTTAATAAAGTAGCTTTATTATATTATATTATGTAGACGTAGACGTTGTTGTGTTGCTGCCGGGCGCGTGATTTATTGCCTGTAAGTAATCCGCATGTGGTCCCAACGAGAAGATATCACACACACACACACACACCCGCACAGACATAAGCGAGCGTACAACCTCCGAAACAAATGGACCAATTAATAATTTATTATCGTTATAGATCAATGTGCCGATGCTGTTGCACGATCGCCGGATCGCGGGATGTGATATGCGCTCGCGTCCCTGGAGCACCGAGGGCCATTCATCATAGTCATCGTCGGCCGAAGTGTACAAATGTGTTCTGCGGCTTGGCCGACGAGCATTATACGCTGCACGTCCCTTTTATCCGTTGCCATTGTACACGAGCGACAATCCATAATAACATTATACACCCACA
>VUJU01004193.1:0-20225 GCA_009835225.1 Aphis craccivora
ATATATATATGCTGTCAGAAAGTGTAAAAAGCGAGTGTGAGATATATTAATAAGACTAACGAACGTCAACGATGACGATAATGATGATACTCGGAGATGGGAATAAATAAATAAATTATATACATACTTGTCTTGTTATTGTGCAGATCAAATAAGACCTTGAGGTGTTTGACGTCTTGGTGACAGATGACAGTAGAAAAACGTGTCACATGTGTGGCTATACTCTTTAGATTAGGTACCTACTATAATATAATCTATAAAATATATAGGTATATCATTTCCATTTTTGTTGATTTATTAATATTTTTTACCAAGACAGTTAATTAACTGTATAAAAAAAATTGTATATATTTTAATAGGTTTTTATAATTTTGCATGTATTGCACTAGTGAACTGATAAATGAATTTGAATCTATTTTGCCTTCATTTTCTTGATAAGAATAGTGTTAATTGTATGCTGCAATCATGAGCAGCTCTGGCCTCTGGGGTATAACTTTTAAAATTTAATATTTATTATTATACTGTAACAATTTTTAACTCAAAAACTTAACTCTGGTTTTCTTTTATAAATAAATTGTCTTCACATTTTATTACAAAGGAAAATAATCTGTTCAATAAACTTGGATACAGGAATATGATTTACTTTATTATCAAAATTGATTTAAATTCATTACAATCAATTTAAATTATACATGAGATCTCCATAAAAAAAAAAACAAACATTTTATAAAGAAAATAATTTACAGTTAATGGTTTGATAATATAATAAACAAATATTTATGTATACATTTTTCGAATACAATACATTGTATACAATATTTATGTAATACGATAGTTTGCTTAAATAATATCATATATAATTTACTGTAATAGTTATTTTAGTAAAAATATGTACCATTTTGTTTTAAATGAAACAGTTGTTTATTAATTGTTTTAATGGATATAAAGCTATTGTTATTATAAAGTTGTTATGCTATTGAAATAAATTGTGTATTATTATAATAAATAATTTAATTAAGAGGAACCACGCCCACATTTTGTCTGTTTTACAAGTGAGTTACATATATTTTATGAAAAGTTTATGTACAGCTGTTCAGGTTCAGAATGGTTAGCATAAATATTAAAGTGAAATGACATATTGGCTATTATTTAAAAAAAATGAACTAATTTTTAGCAAGTTATTAATATGTAAAATATTGTGAAAAATTAATGTTCAAACAAAGATAATGTTCTCAACTTTAAATCGAATAATAGGTTAATTGGAACAAATTCTTAAATATTACTTATTATTATAAAAACCACAACAACAAAGCTAAACTTGAACTACTAACATACAATTATCATGTAATAATATTGTCAATTCAGGTATGGTGTTTTCTTAAAGCATTTTTATTAAATTAAATAAAAATATACTTAAAAATATTAAATGAAATTAAAATTAAAATAAGTTTCATTATTTTCATTGAGCTGAGTTGTTCAATTATTTTAGTTCTATTATCTTTACATCAATACTGTCATAATAATATTGTATTACACTGGTGATTTGTTTTTAAAATAAAGGTTTATGATGGAATATGATTTCTTTTAGCACTTATTGTGAGATGCAAAATCAATAAACAATTGTTACATAAAAAATTGTATTGCTTTTTGAATTTATGAAATAGGTAAACATTAACTTAATGTATAGTAATAATAAGAAGTGTATATCTTATTATGACATTATGTTATTATGTATCAAAGTAATTTACTTTATTAAACCTAATTGATTAGTTTCTTTAGATAAAAATGAATTTTTCACTAATAATTGAAATTAACTTAACTAATAAGCTATAAAGGTTTTAGTACATCAGAATCACAATTCATTCATTATTTATTAAATGCAAATCAATATTTAAAATGTACAAATCAGTTTCATTGATATTTTCTAAAAATATAAAATGATTAGTTAATTATTAAAATAGAAAATAAAGAATTTCTAAATATATCTACTTAACAATTATTAGAATAATGGATGTAGACATATTATTTTACTAAGTAAGGCCATTTAATTATCATAATTGGTGTTCTAGGTATACGAGAAAACATACTTAGAATGAATAATAAATTATTATATTTATACAAATAGAAATCACTAACCTTTGTGAAAAATCCTGAACTTTGATTTAATTGCGAAAATATGATATTTTCAACCAAATCAGAGGAACACTTAACAAAATAAACAATATGTGATTAATAACTTAAGCTTATGAATATGTATGATATAAACACGACATTCATTGGCTATGATAGTTATTTTATTTTTAAAAATTTGTATAGTTTAATAACTGAGTTAACAATACCATATATTTATAATTATTTCTATTTGTAACACCATTTTATTTTCAATTAATTATACAGATTAGTGATAAGATATGTGCATAAATATATATTATTATAATATACCATTTATCGATCATGTTAGGTATGTTGTATAACTCATCAATACTACTAAGTTAACACATTATTCAAATGTGTTTACCATCTAAATAAGATAGTTAAATAAATTAGGCATGTTTGTTCATGAAATGAAACATCACAAGCTATCTATTAAATTATAAGTATAATTATAAATTAAATATTTTAACTGGATATTTACATATAAAAAATAATGGAAGACAGTAGGTATATTATACAATTAAAAAAGGGTCCATCATTTTTCAAAAGATAAATAATTGGTCGACATAAATTTAACTTTAAAATAAATAACTAGTAATAGGTTATATGATAATATATTTTTGACATTATTTCCTACATTGCTGTTTTTCTTACAATATAAATTAATATAAAATACATTGTATAATTTATAAATGCTAAAATAAATATTGAACATATAATGCCTATAAGTTATATTTTTACATATACCGAATAAAACTTAAATGAGTTTCAAAATAAACATTTTTTTCCTTTGTTGATAACTGATTTCTTAGATATTTTAACACAGTTTTAATTTGTTACATTTTTAATATTGAATTAAAGTTATTAGGTTAACATTAGGTATTAGTTTTAGCTTATATAATAATGCTTTGAACTATAATATACCAAGATGCATGTAGGCAAACAGACAAAATAAATATTTCATTAGTCATTACTGCATGTAAGGCTCTGTTCAGACTATTTAATTATTATTTTTTTCTTTTTTTTTTTTAATTAGTAGAAACACCTATACATTTTAGAATTAGTATGAGACTCAATATTAATACCTTTTAGTAGTCTGAGATTTCTGTAGTTGTATTAGTATAATAATTATAAAATTGTTTGATTACGTTATAGTATAGGGTATTAGGGTATAGTTCCATTAACAAAATTACTAAATTAAAAAGTGTTGGAATATGCATCATCTTATTACTCTAAATAATTAGTAAGTTATTATAGGATACTCATAATTAATATATAATATAAATACAATAATTTGAATGTTTTGATTAAAAATAATATTGTAATTATAAATATATAAATTTTATTTTAATATTGATATTTTTTTAATTTTAATTTAAAATATAAAAACAGTATAATTTTAATGTATATATAAACGCTTATGATTTTTACTAATTTAAATATAATGATTAGTTTTTATAAATAATCATAATGCACAATTCAAATTAATTTGTTTAATTATGAAATAATCATTTTTCACAAGTATAAACAAAATTGTATTGTACATGGTACACTTTTCCCCTAAGTATATTCCTTAAAATAATATGTAATAAATAATAAAATATTACAATTCTTGATAACTTTATTCAATATTTGAATTATGGTATTTTATTCAGTAAATAATTTACATAATATGCTAATTATTTAGAATATTTTTTAATATTTTGATCAGAATGTAAAATATATTTTAATTAATTTAGTATATCACATTTATACTTTCTAATGATGAAAATTCTTAAAAGCCATAAATATTCTAAAGGCAAGACATAAATATATTTTATTTATATTTTACTTGTATTGACATAATAAATAACAAAACATTTTCTTTTAATGAATTACATACATTGAACATAAACAATATGATTATGATCAAGTAGTATTCAGTGTTTTAATATACCAGAACTTATTAAAAAGGTAAAGCCAAAATTAGAAACTAAAATATGGTTTTATTTTGTTATTAATGTTTATAAACGTGAAATAAAAACTTTGAGCTTGTGTATTCACATAATAAAAAAATGTGTATGTGGTAACAAAAATTGAAAAGAAAAAAATAATAATAATAGCTTAAAATTGAAAACACTTACAGCAACAATTGGAATTAACAACATTTTCTTTTTGCTCCTTTTGAGTGACCTTTTCTTAAAGTCACTACATCATTGTTCTGATGCGCCTGTCGTTCCTTGGTTTCCTTTTTGTTCCGCAATACTTGTTTAGTAATCGACATGAACATCTGCAATATATTTAGAAAATTTAAAATACAATTGGTTCATTTTGGGATAAATTATTAAATATTAATTTTAGAATAGCATAACAGTACAATAATAACTATCTACATTAATCAATTAAAACAAAATATAAACTTCAATTTTAAAAATAGTAGTTTGGTATTTTCTTATTATGTATTATTCTTAATGAAGATTTGTTTATTAACTTATTTTAAATACACTCTGATAGAATATTTACTTATAAATTGTAGTAATACTATATAATATAATATATTTATATAATAATATTACATTATTATTATTTAAAAAATAAAATCAATGTTTTTTTAATGTATATTGTTTATATTATTTTATGTACCTAACATTTAATCTAATTTTCAATACATTAATATAAAAAATTGAAATAAAACCATTGACAATAATTTAATTTTGAAGTATGAATTATTTTACTATGTATATTTGTATATTATTAAACGTTAGTATGAACTTTATAGAAGTTTAAAACTAAATTTTAGAAAGGAGAATAATGAATGGAAAGTAGATAATACAGGAATAAATGAAAAGTGATACTCGACTTTTAAGGGGAGACAAGAGAAAGTTAATAAGAAAAATAAAGATTACGAGAAGAAACCAGATTTATCATTTGCCTTAAAGTCTAAGTATCTAATAGTTGCTGCCATGGAAAAAGTGACTAACTAAAATGTTGTATACATATTTATATAAATATATATTTAAATTTAAAATTTAAAATATTTTTATACCACCATAATTTTTTTTTAACTTAGTTTTCACATAGCAGCACAGCAACTTAGTCAATGTTATGTAAAAAGTGGCTAAGTAAAAAGAAAAAAAACCATTGAACAAATTTTAAATAAAATTATAAAAATATTCAATTCACCTTTTTTTGTATGATGGTGGTGTAATGTCTAATAATTATTAATACTTGAATACTAATAAACAAAGTACTTACATTTTTTAGTAAAAATAGTCATGCGACTTATAACAGTAAATTAATATGTTACATAATTAGTTTTATACTTGAAGAAATAATTATTAGGTATATAGATTTAAATAATATCAATTAAAAATTAAAAACTATGATTTTACTAATTAAATAATGATTACCTACATAAAAATATTTTAAGGAAGCAAAAACATAAAATATATAATTATAATAAATATTATATAGGTATCTCATGTTAAAATATAGATGTTTTCATTATATTTAATTATTTATTAATTAACAAAATACCTACATTAAATAATTTAACTATGTTTATTACCTGTTCAACATTTATGTTGTCTTTGGCGCTAGTTTCATATAATTGGATGCCCATTTGGTCAGCAAATCGTTGAGCATCTTCTGTTAATACTACCTTTCGATCTGGAGCATCGTTTTTATTTCCAACTGAAAAAAATAACCATGGGAACAAATAAGAATTTAAATTAATTTAATAATAAATATTGATTATTAATACAAAATTAATAAAAATGATATTTTTCATCAAAAGAGGCTCAAATGTAGAATAAATCATACATGACATTTTTAATAGTAATAAGGTATAATATGTACTTGAAATGAATCAGAATGTACTGGAACAATGTTCTGGGTCGTAACATTGACTTATGTATCAGTTCTACTTGGTTTAATTAAAATTTAAGGGTACTTGATAAAAAATATTAAGTTAATATTCAAAATATAAAGAAAATGTCTACTTGTGAAGACATTTCCAATACTATCACAATTAGGGAATTAAAATTATAAATTATTATTTTTATAGAAAATAAAATTTTTGAAAATTCAAGTATCTACCTACGAAACAATTAAACATGTGTCCGTAATTAGTATCAAAAATATATTCAGAAAACTCTATCTATAGACTATCTATATTATATCTTAATAATTTGGATTGTAAAAGCTGACAATGTCAAAAATAGTGCAAATGGCAAATTGAATTGATAAAACATGAATATTTAATATATTATCTAATTAATTAAATTATTTAATAATATTTATCTTAACTTAAAAATTCTTCATACATTTTGAATTTCTAATTTTAATTCTTTTGTATCATTTATGATTATTATTTGAACATATAATGAGCAGGGTAGAATATCTGAATATATCATTATTTTATAGAAAGGACAGGAAATATTTTTGTATACAGTGATAAAAATTTTTTAATAATAGTAAACAAATTAATAATTAATGTAAACAAAGTACGATATTTACCTAATATCCTATTGACAACTTCACAATTTTGGTCAATCTCATGTAACCAGCGTTTGACATTTGCAAATGAATCCCCATTGCTAACATCGTACACAACTATAACACCATGTGTACCTCTATAATACCTGCAAGTCAAATATTAGTCAAAATGTAACATTAGCTACTTATATTACTTATAAATTCAATAAAAATATAAAATATGTGATCCCTTACGTAGACGTAATTGTTCTAAATCTTTCTTGACCTGCAGTGTCCCATATCTGTAATTTCACTTTTTCTCCGTCAACTATGACTGTTCTGATTTTGAAGTCGACGCCTATGGTTGTTATATAACTACCAGAGAATGTGTTGTCGGCAAAACGAACAAGCAATGAGCTTTTGCCAACACCTTTAGACAACAAACATAGAGTATTAAAATTATTAGTTACATGTATAGATTTAACTGAATCTAGTAATGGCTTAGGAAACAGCGTATTTGAAAACGTTACGAGCACTCACCACTGTCTCCGATGATTAACAGTTTAAACAGATGATCATATTCCTTAGCCATTGTGTTTAAGGAAATCCAGGGTAAAACAAATAAGGTTCACGAACACTGTCTTAATGTGACATCTATGTAACAATCATCTAGTATTGTACATTGATAGTGTAATTTGGACTAGAACAAGAGCTACTAGTGTCGACCTGTGCTGCGGTGGAATATTCTCGAACGATATCGTTAAACAGTAGACACGAACACTGTACAATAAAACGCTTACACGAAATCATATATGAAAAATGAAAAATATTTAACAACACGGGCAAAATATGAATACGAATTAAAATTTCTCATTACAATCAAAACATGAATCATCCACGAAAAAAAAACGGAAAACAAAAACGGTTCGCTGATAATGAAGAAGTTCCAATGTTCCACCACGGTCGCATTTCACGGTAACCCGTCGATTATCATCTCGGGACATTCTCTCGGTGATAAATGATGATAACATTCCCACCATAATATTATTATTGCGACGTGCATTGCGAAAGTAGATATTATATTTAAATTACCGTCTATATTACCATTTACCTACCACTTCACACTTGCCATAATACTTCGTGTCTTCGTCCCGTCTGCCGTCATTGTCATGCATGGCCTTGCGTTATTCTGTCATCTGTGTTGATAACGTTCGGTTTTCTGTTTGAAAAATATTTGAAATATTTTTCGTATTAACTATTATTACTTATTAGTTATTACCTATTAAACGATCTATACTTTATAATTGTACATCATATTTTTCTTTGTGTTGTATGTTTTATAAATAAATTATTGTTTGTCAAGTAGGCTTTTGACGAACTCGATATAACTGTTTATTTTTTACTAGAATCTTTTGATCGATTTTAATTTACACTGTAACAGTATATTATTAGACACTATGTATCGTATTGGATTTTTTTTACATATTTTTTTAACAATTTTGATTTATGCTAATCGAATCAATGCAGGTTCGCCCCCAGTCGTATTGTGGCATGGAATGGGTAAGCTAAAATGCTAAATAAATAAATAAAATACAAACTTTTTATACCAAATATTAATACATAATATAATGTGTTATATTGTAGGTACCTAATAATTTATATTTCTATATTCTATTAAATGGTATAAATTATTTTGTATTTATTTGTTAGGGTTTCTGTTTTTGAAAATGAGTATGTATTATATTATATATTTTAAAATACATTAAAAAAAATTACAATTAGTGGCATAACAAAAAAATTTGGACTCCCCCGCTAAAATAAAAAATGTTGAAAATGGGCCCCTAATATATTGTTATACCAAATATAACTTTATAACCAAAGGCCCCAAATTACCGTATGCCTCCCCGCAACGCGAGGTCTGCGGGCCCTCAGTTACGGCACTGATTACAATATAGTCATAGTCATATACTCATATATTTATAATTGTATTTAAGGTATACCTATAATATGTTAATATATATTTATTACATATTTTATTATAAATAAGTACATTTAATAATTATTCAAATTCAAAAAAAATAAATTACCGAATTTTTAAAGTACGATTTTATAAAATATTTCAAGTTGGGCCAGGCTACCAGGAAATATTCTGGCATTTTATCAGGTAAATTTGCCTTTGGGTAGGTATTACTTTACGATGTCTAAGATGTTCATATATTTTTTAACAATTTTTTTTAAAAAAAAAAATTAAAGAATATTAATTTAATTTTAGGCGATAGTTGCTGTAACCCATTAAGTCTTGGAAGAATTGTTAAGGTGTTACAGAAGAACTTGGGACCGGATTCTTATTTGAAGTCATTAAAAATCGGAAAATCTTTTGAACAGGTCTTATGTAATTAATGTTTTATTAATACTATGGCAATTTATTTTTTACTTATAAATGTTATAAAAATGAACAACAATGTTCAGTGTTCTTGGGTGACTTAATTTTTCTTTATTATATTTCATTACCTATATGAGATTTTTAGTATTAGGATGTATAAATATTATATTCTTTCATGTGGTAAATAATGATTAAACAGTATAATAGTGTGATCTAATAGGAAAAGTGGGTAAAATGTCCTGTGTATGCAAAAAAAAATGTCTTCACCAAATATTTTTATTTTTTTACTGACAATACTAACTATGGCTGTCATTTTTGTTGCTATTTTAATTAAAATAATTTCACATTATACATAATTCAAATAAGAGGCAGTTTTTATTAACTTCAAACATTTTATTTTTTTTAAATATATTTATTGTCAATTTTTATTAAGAGTACCTCCTATATAATATGTTGTATTTACTTAACAAACAAATAATATATCAAAATTTCCATTAAGAAGAATCTATTTAATTTTGTGATTTTCAATATTACTGTGAATTAGCTTATTATTAATTTTGGTAAAAATAGTATCCAAGACTCTCCCGTAAGTTTTTTTTTTAACTACTTTAATTTTAAAGCAAATAATGATTTTTTTAAGATTGTTAAAATATTAGTATATTTATGTATCACATTATTTTAAATTATATTATGTACGAGACTTTTAATAGTTTTATTAATTTTCATACCATTTTTGTAAATTTATATCATTTAATTCTTTATTTTTATATTTTTGTAGATAATTAACAGTTTTTTAATTAATTATTTTTAACCCCTACTTTCATCATTCATATGGTTTCCAATATGTTTTTGTATTTGCACAAGTGGTAACGTATATGATATATTTAAGTTTAGAAGAAACAAAAATCAACCATTTTTTGGTTTTGGTGGAAATACATTTTTTTTCTAACAGAATTGATGCATGTTTCAGTCTTCAGTGTTTGTTAATTACACAAAATTGTTCTATAGTACCTGAATTTTATGCATTTTTTGTGTCAAAGGATTTATCACCAATAAAAAAGCCACGAAAACACAAATTGAATAAATTCATGACTCACATATTATATTTTTAGATATTTGGTAATAATATGCTATTTTAATTATCTAATATTCTTTTTGTATAATAAATACTAATAAAATAGGTTCTTATTTAAAATAAATGCTCAATTATTTCTTTAATTTGTAGTATATGTTATAAAATATAATAACAAACTATTTATTGTAAAATAAAATAAAATGTACTAATTCTCAATATAATATTAATAATTTATGTTGTAATTGTATAAATTATTTTTAAATAGTTATGTATAAAAAAAATAAATAACCTAAATAAAGGTAGCGGTAGATTTATATGGAAAAATTATATTACTGGTTAGGGGCGTAATCTCAATATTTTATGCAGAATGCAAATTTTAATCAATAGGTATTTAACCATTACTGGATTTGCTAGCAAAGTAGGTACTCTCAAGTTTAAAAATTATTATGAAAAATAACAAAATATTAATAATAGCTATACTTACCTAATGTAAAAGATTTTTATTATTTTTTCGTTAAAAATGATTTAGAAATAAGTAATTTAAAAGATAATTCAAATTAATGTAGTTTCTTTAAATGTTTCATATATATATCTATAATCTATAGCTATAACTTAATTGCTATTTAAAAAAATTCTTAGTGTTTATCAATTAAATACTATTCCATAAAATATTAAATTAGTTTTAAGAGGTTACCTATCATAGATAAGATACAGTTTAGTACATTAACAAGTTTAATGTGTTTATATATTTTATAAATCTATATATTTATAATTCCTCATTTATACATTTTAATATGTTTATTACTATTTATTATATTATATTGCATATTTAGTATTTACATATTGGGTTGGGTTGATCTGCGATGATGGGTATAATACTTAATATTATGTTTTATCATATGAATTAAAATTGAATTTTGTACCTAAGTCTATGAAAACAGTATGATTTATAATATTTCAGTAGTAGGTACTCAAATTATGTTTATTTTTGTTTTACATTTTTATAATAATGTAGGAGATAAAGAACAGTTTTTTCATGAATATTAACCTTCAAGTTAATGATGTTTGCCAACAAATATCTAAAGATCTAAAGTTGACCAACGGTTATAATGCGATTGGATTTTCACAAGGAGCCCAATTTTTGTAAAATCAAAATATATAATGAATAAAAGCATTGTAATTTAAGTATTATTGTTTTTTAGGAGAGCAGTTGCACAAAGATGTCCTAATCCTCCAATGTTAAATCTTATATCTATAGGCGGCCAACATCAAGGAGTTTTTGGTATGCCAAGATGTCTTTATTCTAGTCATAAATGGTGTGAATATATGAGATTAGTTTTGAACAAAGAAGCTTATGCAAAGTAAATAGAATAATTAATACTGTGAAACCATTTAAATAATTTAAATAAACTTGAATGATCGTTGTTAAAAAAAAAAAAGATTTCTAATTTGGTTTTATTAAATATTTGTTTAACATACTAAATTACCTTATCAACACTTCTTTTTTGTATTTTTTTTGAAAAAATAAGCTATTAAAAATGTTGTAAATTATATCCATGGTATTACTTTAATCAATATCTTGTGAAATAAAATATTACTATAAATAACTATTATCATAGGTATGTTAATTCTGCTTTTGTGTTGTTAAATATTTAAATTTGTATTATTAAATTATTATATTTTGTTAGATGGGTACAAGATACATTGGTTCAAGCAGAATATTGGCATGATCCAATTAAAGAATCAGATTACATAAATGGTAGCAATTTTTTAGCAGACATTAACAATGAACGAGTTTTCAATACCAATTATCGAGAAAATTTACTTAAATTAAAAAACTTTATTATGGTGATGTTTACAAATGACACAATGGTTATTCCAAAAGAAAGTGAATGGTTTGCATTTTACTCACCAGGTCAAGATAAAGAAATTATGCCACTTGAACATTCTGTTCTTTACCTTACAGTAAGTAATTATTAAAAAAAAATACAAAAATTATTTTAATCATATGCAAATCCAGAAAATGTTGTCAGTGTGTGTATCATATCAGTGTTTAACAATGTTGATCCAGGTTATAATCTCATATTAAATATTTAAGTATTATGAACAATTATTCATTTTAACTATGGAAAGTTAAAAAGTGTAGAAATGGAATTTTTAAAATTATTTTTTTTGCAATTTCATTAAAAAATACTAAAAATTAAATGATAATTTAAAGGAATTTTTAATTTTAATTTATGTAAATGGTTATCTTAGGATTGATCTATATTGTGTACCTGCCTGCCCATAAATTGTGTATCAAGTTTGAAGATGTTAACTTATAGTTTGTTCATTTGTGTGTATTTTAGGATCGACTGGGTTTAAAAGTATTAGAAGAAAGTGGAAGATTACATTTTTTGTCAGTTCCTGGTAATCATCTTCAGTTTTCCGAAGAATGGTTTTTGAATGAAATTGTTAATAAATATCTTAAATAATAGCATACTACAATAGTATTATAGAACTTTTATAAACAGTAATTCATTTACAGGGCTCATGAGTTCATGCTCTAAAAAATGACTAAATAAGTATGCACTTATGCACTAAAAAAAGGAAAAATATGCATTGAAATATGCCTTTAAAAGTTCAGGAATATGCATTTAGATGCACTAAAAATCTAAAAATATGTAGATTAAAAAACAAAAATACTGTAAGTAAATTTTGGAATATCAAAAAATGTCCATTCATACTATTAAAAGTTTATAAGTTTATTAAAAATTATATTTTATTATAATTATGTACCCAATTTCAAAAAATGAATTAAAAATATTTATCAATAATCAATTAAAAAAATATCCAGACAGTACTCGCTTTATCTGAGTTATATGTTTTAAATTTTAATAATTTTATGTTGCGAAAACTCATATATATTTTCAACTGTGTAAAAATATAAATTATTGCATTTTAATCAACTTTTGGTAAAAATATGCACAATAAAATAAAAAAATGCATAAATATGCCAAATAAAAAAAACCTCTAAATATGCAAAAATATGTAACATAAAATTTCACATACTTAACCACAGTACCTTGAAATGGATTTCTATGTCACCTAGCATTAAATACTACTTAGCAAAATTGATATGAAAATGCATGAACTCACGAGCCCTGTTCATTTGTAAAACAAAATCAGATTTTTTATAAATTTAAATAATTTTGTTATTGACTGCATATAAAATATAAATATTAACGTAAAATTTTTTTTAATGTAAACATGATTTTAATTGTAAGTATCATTTTAATCGTATGTAATATTTCATAGTAACAAAATAGAATGTAACATTTTTTTATACTTTTTTAATTATAATTATATTATTTTAAAGTATATTTTTCTGAAGCTTGAAAAGAGGTTGTAGATTTATAATATTTTTTCTTAATATTAAAATACTATATTCATTATTTGTAAAAATAAAACTTATAAATCTATAGCAGCAGTTCTCAAACTTTGCTCCGTAGAGTCGTAAGTCTCTAGAAGACTAATCTAGAGGCTCTATGGGTACAGATATTATTATTCATTAAATTGTAACAAGTTATATTTATATTATATACAATTTGTTATTCTGTAAATTAGCAATTCTTCACAACTTAGGTTGTGGTATAGATATTTTCCAAATCTACTGATAACCTGATCTCCTGTTTCTCACATGGACAATTATACATAAGATTTTCTATAGATGGAAGACTTGACCTTAAGGTACCACAAAATAAAACTCAGAATGTAGTATACCAAGAGGTTTTGACTTAAGCATTGATTAAATATACATGTATATTTAATCAATGACTTAAGTCAATTTAAATATTTATAAATTAAGTTAAATTATACAAACTATAATTAATATAATTCTAAAGTTCTTGACAGTGGTGTAATTAGAAATTTGGTTGGAGGGGGGGAATAATAAATTATAAGTTTTAGCAAAATCTGTACATCAGTACACTTCATACAGTAACCTACCCCCACCCTACCAGAACCAAAAAAAAAAAATAACTATAGTTAATTAAAAAATACAATTTAGGTAATATCAAATTATATATTTTATAACTATTATTACCCTAGCTTGAATAATTTTACAAAACTAGATTCAATATGAAATTTCCTTGGTGTTTTAGAAATATCATCTAATACATTTTCAGGATTAACTTTAATATCTTTATGGACCGCCAACATACTTAACCCATTTAACTTATCCTAATTATTAATTATTCATCTAATAAGTAATAATCATATTCAAGCAATTAGAAAAAAAAATATTGAGTATAATTTAGTCATTCCTTTTCTTTAATATTATTTTATAGCATTATTTAGGATTTATTTGAGGGGGGGGGGAAATATGACTAAAATAGTTTTTCTCCCTCTACTCAAAATACATGAAGATACTATTAGTTTATTATAACTTCATACCTAATAATTAATATATATAGCAGTTGTGGTTCTAGGACTACATTTTCGTATGGGCAACAGTAGATTTATAATTAAGTGATAACTGTGAATAATATTTCTAATTTCCTCTCCATTCTCATTACATTTTTAAAATAAGGGAAACCAAAAATTTTTGTATGGGCAGCTGCCAACCCTGCCCATACACTAAAACCACCACTGATATATAGGGCTCGGATTTTAAAGCATAGGTAATAAGCAACAAAAAAGCACACAACTGTTTTAAAAATGCAAAACGAAGCATATTTATATAAAAAAATAGAATTAACTACATACCTACCATATTACCATGTATTTCCTTAGATATGCAGTAGTGAAATTGACTATTGTCCGACAGAATATTTAACATTTATCATAGTAAACGAACTCTACATCCACTGAAGTAATATATACATTTAATATATTATTTAATGAACAAGTTGATACCGAAAACAATAATAATCCAATATAACCATTTATTTATTTTTGTTATTGAAATATTATACGGCTTAGAACCTTCAACTTAGTTAAATGAATTAATTTAATTAATATACTAGCTATTTATTCCGCATTCTAGGTTTATACATTTCTTATTAATTCATTTGTTTTTATTACAATAGCATAATAAACATATAAAAATCCACAGCTGGAATAATATTTAAACAAAATCAAAACAAGAATTTACATTAAAAAAACAAAAAAATTGGTTTATTTTTGGATTCAGGATGACGTGAAACAAATTTATGTATAAAAATTAGTTCTCGATCTCATGTATAAAAAAGAAGTATATGCCTTAAAATCCGAGCCCTAATTATATATATTCATAGTAGGTGCCTTATAAACCTTATAATTATAATATGTAACATAATATTAAATACCTAGGTAATAATAATGAATCATTTATTTATTTACAATTAACAAAACAAACTGTAGCCTTCTAGGATTTTTACTTTTTTAGCTACCTACCTATTTCGTCAATTATTTCTTCAACATCCAATCTTATGCTGTTATGGATGTAAAGCTTTGTAAGCCTATTCAATCTGGACTAAAATTAATATTCAAAATTTAAACAATTAATAAATACAACAAATACTTTATTAGTGAATAGAGAATATTTTACCTCCTTCATAAAATTTTTTAACTAATCTTTGCATACAAGCTAATTTAGTGATAAAAGCTAAAAAAAAAAAAGGTCAAGGGCAGGAGATATCTCTTTTTCGCCACTCCGGTAAATACTCCACTGTTGTAAATTGATTTGAAAAATTTCAAATTTGCGAATAAAGCAATAAAATATTTTAATTTAAAAATAATTTACCTTGAATTTTTTACACACAGCCCAGTGACTAAGATTTGAAAAATTATGCAAGTATTTAGAAAATTAGTTTTTAGAATTTGGAAATTTATTTATTTTTGAATAATTTCAACAAAATCGAAGAAACTCTAAAAAGCTTGTAAATTTAACTGAAAATAATTTTGATTTACATTAATGGATATCTCAAAATGGCATTATTTAGTGGACATGTTTAACGAAATCAGTGGCGTACGCAGAATTCGTTTACGGGGGAGGGGGTTACCATTTATGTATATGTATAAAATATTATTAATGTAATATTCCAAAAAAGAATTACCTATACCCACATGTTTCACTTCTGGGGGGGGGTTAAGTGCCACTGACCGGAATAATATAACCTTTGGCGGGAGACGGTTATGTCCTTTAAGACTTTAAATAGACCTATAATTGGTCATTTTAATAATTTTCAAAGCATTTAAATGCATAATCTATCAAATTAAATAGTTACGTTAAACAAAAAAATAAAAACGTTAGTGCTCCAAAATTTGACGCTTTTATTACCTACCTAGGATGTACCGGACACCGGTAAATATATGATGGTACGAAATAATTTTGTAACCTTGAAACTGACAATATTTAATAATACTTATGACTTTATGAGTTATGAGACATAATTTATGTAGTTGCATACCTAACATATAATAATATGATATAATTGTAACGTTTTTAAAATTATTTAGACGTGTACCTATGTAGCATGTACCAGTACCACGAGAATACGCAAAGAATAACGTTTTTATTTATAAACATTATGATTAAACAAAATATGACAAAATATAATTATAAAGTATTTCTAAGAAGCTTATTACAAGGACGTATTTTATTTTTAGGAGGGAACATTCACACTTTAATTATTAAATTTTGTGGTTTGGACGTTTGGGATAAAATTTAATTTAGGTATTTACTACTTACCTACTCATATACTATTGTGTTGCATGAAACCGTCAATCATTATAATGTCTTATGTCATAACTCATAAGAAATGTCGGTGTGTTTCCATAATATTTTAGTTACATAATTAAAAATAATTATATCTTCCTCAAAATTAATTATACTCATAAGTGTATCAATAAAATTGTTAGGTATGTAGTATAAATATAATATTCGCAAATACTGAAAATAATTAAACGTTTATTAAATTACATTAATACAGTATTGCAGAGATGTGAAATGGTCTAAGTAGTAACTACCTAACAAAAAAAAAAATAAACACACATTGTAAAATTAACTTCGCTTCGTTTAGAATCTAAAAGAAAAGAAAAATTAGCTCTAATATCAACCAATTCGCGTTAATTAGTACTACGTTCTAACTTATAAGAATAACAAAAACTCGTAGCTGGTTTTCTGTAATATATTCATCATAATAAGTATAAATTGTATTTAAACATTCGCGCCACTAGTCTTACTGTACCATGTGGTAATGTAGGGGGTAGGGTACGTTTGTACCTGGTTTGTTCTCAGTGGCGTATCTAAGATTCATTTTACGGGGGTGTTTCAACATATTTTAATAGTGTCATGGAAGGTGGGGGAGGAACCCTCACACCCCCCATAATACATTAACAAAAAAAAGCGGGCAAGTGGGTACCGCTCTGCTGTACATTAGGTGCCGTGTGGATCATTATTATATATTATAGGAGTGTTAAATTTTAATTCAATGATAGTTATCATTGTATACGAAAAACGATTCCGAATGAAGATGATTTGTCAGCCTAGGATATAATTTCCAGTGGTTGGTAAAAAATGTTGTTTATGTTTTAATGGCCTGAATACACCAAATTTTAAGTTCTTTTATAATTAATGTAAGCTAAACTTATGAAAAACCTTGTATTAAATTTTCAACTCTTAGCTACTTATACAACAACTTTTATGAATTATACCTACAAAATGATTTGCAAATATTCAGGAATTTGACAAATTGTTGTCAATATTTGAACTTCAAATGCTGAAACAAAAAAAGTACCTATGTATTCTTATAATTTTTTAATCACAATAAGAATAACTTATGAGGAAATTTGCATTAAATTTTCAAGTATTTTGAAAAATTGAAAATTTCAGTTGTCTATAAATAGCTAAAAAAATGTCATAATATTTTGAAAATTAAATCAAGTAAAGAAAATGCTAATCTAAATAACTGGTGAAATTTTCAAGTATCTATGACTTATACTTTTTGAATAATAACAAATATTTAAAATCGTAGTGATGAATGTATTGTTTACAATGATGATGTGTGTTTTTTTTTGTTTTTGTGTCTGTGTACAACATAACTAGTCTAAACTAGACGAAATAATGCTTCAATTTCAAACTTTGGGGGTGGTTTTTAATGGAAAAGTGAATATCCTTGGTGCATTATAAAGGTCAAAAGTATACAGTTTCCAACAGTTTTCAAAAAAAATCGAGAAAAACAAAAAAAATAAATAATAATGACGGAAAAACGGGAATTTTTACGAAAAATATGTTTTTGACAAAATCGATTTTTTTATATGGTTGTAATTCAAAAACTAATCACTGTAAATTACTTGACATTTTTACCAAATGTTTATGTCAGTGTTATCTATATATACAGTTAAATTTTCAAAAAATTTTGACTTTTTTATTATTTTGGTTTTTCATAAGTTTAGCTTACAATAATTATAAGAAAACTTAAATTTTGGTGTATTCAGGCCATTAAAACATAAACCACCTTTTTCACCAACCACTGGAAATTATATCCTAGGCTGACATACATCTACGTTCTAAATCGTTTTTCGTATACAATGATAACTATCATTGGATTCAAATTTAACACTATTATAATATATAATAATGATAAATATATACTAATATTAGAATAACCTAATGTACAGCAGAGCGACTACCCACTTGCCCGCTTTTTTTATTATTATTTTATACTACAACATAATACATACCTACAGCCGATGGGGGGTATTCTAACTCCCATATCACCCCCCCCCTAAATACGCCACTGTTTGTACTTGTGTGTATAACTCGTTCAGTTCATCTTTGCACTTGGACACCGTTACTATATGTATGTGTATATATTTATATACAAAACAGAAGTGGTAAAAAAAAAATGATATAGTATTTAAAAAAATACTACAATCTCACTCTGTATTCAGTGGAGCTGGAAATATTTTTTACGCTGAAGCAAAAAAATATAGTGTAGGTTAGGTATTTTCTTATAACCTGTAAAATGTAATTACTTATTTTAGTAATCGGTTTTTCGATGAGTTATGATATTTTTTTAAATATAGTATACCTACTCGTAATTTATAGATTATTGTTTTTAGTTTTTGTATAAAAGGCATTGTTTTATTGTTTTTTCGAGAATATATTAATTTCACTAGTTAAAAATCATCGGTATAAGTGATGTTAGCTATATATTTGTCTTAATAATTATTAATGAGCTTCTTATATGTAAATAAAAATCACCGTCTAGGTACATCATGGCATTGTATATATTTTGTACCTATTATAACATTGAAAATAATAGAAATCATTTGTCATAAATATTGAAGTGATATTTTTTTATTTTGGTCCTTCGACTAATCAAATTATTTAATTGCCAGTTACTTATTGGAATGTACCTATTGCGTGTGTTTTTTTTTTTGTAACCAAAGAATTGTAATTACTATAGGATGGGGTGGAAGTAATTTGAAAGCAATTCACACTTGTTTTCGTGGTTCAAATATAAAAAAGGTACCTATACTGTATGTATTGCATGTGAATGTACTGTATAATGTATTTTTTAAAAATATACCTAATAACAGGATTATTAAGTATCACTGTATACGGTTATACTCGCATGTTTTACTTTAGAGGTTATCTAGTTTGAAATTGACAATTATTACAAATTACAATTCCAACTTCCAAGTGACAAAAAATAGGACCAGCAGAATAATACCTTAATTAGAATTCTAGTTAGCCTGAATCATTGTGTAATACCATATGAGACCTTGTATAAAGTTTGCCTGAAAAATACGGGTGATTCATGATGTGATTGATGTGAGCAATTTTGCAGTTGTTTTTATGCAGTCAAATTTTGCTTGGTACACTGCTTCCTATTATATGTAGCCATGTAGGTATACCTAGTAAATTTGATAAAAAAATAAAATTTTAATAATAGGTATGCAATTATAATAGGTATCTATCATCTATGTATAAGGTATGATGATACCAAAAATTGGGATAAACCAATATCTAGTCGTTAATTTATGTATTTTAAATGATGATTTACGGCACAGAAATGGGAAAATTACTTCGTCATCATTCAACTAAATGGTCTAATTGATTATTGATGACTGATACGTATTAAGTAGTTTATTTATTATATAATATACCGGTTTTCTTTTTTTTTTTTT
>VUJU01004194.1:0-20225 GCA_009835225.1 Aphis craccivora
ACATTTGAGCAAATATCTCAGCGATTATGAATGAAAATAAATAATTATTTACAATTCCATCGTATTTTGCAGTGTAAAAATGAAATGTTTTGCCCTTCGATGGTGGGATACACAGTCTTAGAATCTTCTTAGACCGTGATGGAGTAAACTGAGTATAGTGAAACGCGACGGCTCGTTTTGGTGGTTCGAGTCCGCGCTCCAGTATAATCTTATCTATCTCAGTGTTTATGAAGTATAATATCTTACTACTGAGTGTGCGCATGGCTGCACAAGTCGTGGTACTGTGGTAATAACCTTAACGGTTGTTAGTGCAAATTATCATTTTATTCGAAACGGCACTTGGCTATACTGTGATAATAAAAATCCAATATACAAAAAACATGGTTGGAGGGATCAACAGATTCAGCAGAGAGCATAATATACTATATTATATAGAAGTAGAAATGTAGAATATTGAATAGTGTACATTTAACTATTAAAGAGTATTCCAGTTTAAATATGTAAAAAAGCAATAATATCTTATAAATTGGAAACAAGTTATTAAATCCTACACACATATAATTCCAATAAATGACTAAATGAGAGCAGGTATAGACTTAGAAAAATGTGATGTTTCGAAGGGGAAGTCTTTAAAATTGCAAACTAGACTTAAAAATAACAACAAAAAAATTATATATATATATATATATATGTGCTGACTGAAAGTCTAATAATAGGTTTGTTTTTGCATGCACAAATTTATTATGATTTTCATAAATGCACCAACCTTAAAATTAAATAATGGAAAAAAATGATATAGTAAAGAGCTCCAAATTTTGTTTCAACAAATCAATAATTTAAAGGGATGCATAAAGAGAAGATAGAGAGATAGATAGTTAGAACTTCACATTAAAGTTTATTTAATATACATTATACTTAATGAAAACTGGATATTATGATTGAGTGAGTGAGAATCAATACAGACCTATTAAGAAAATACTATGCAAGCTCATAGAATTTTATTCTTAAATAAATAACAGAGTATTGAAATTGATAAAATGTAAATTAGATTATAGTTAAAATCAAAACCGCCCACTCCTTGATCGTCCTGTGTACTTGGTATCTTCTCTAGTAGTTCTTCCTTGACGTCTTCTCCTTTCTTTTTTTTCTAAAATCCATTCTCTACTTTTTTTTACTAATTTTGTTGCACGTCCTTTTGTCATTTTCTCTCTGTAAATCATTAATAATTACATCAAATATAATATCATTCATAGACATTTATACCACTATTACCTTTTTGATGTATAATTAATTTGTGAATTTTCTGTACCAAGTGCAGGAGGCATAGGCATAGCACCACCAGTCATCAAAACAAGAAAGTATTTTTTTGCTTTAGTACTGTCGGGAAAATCGACCAACAAACCTCCAAAAAATCCAGCTTTTCTAGCTTGTGATACCACCAAATCTGTCTGATGTACATTTTCTGGATAAAATTGAAAGACTGCTCTTGCGTTACGTCCCTAAAATCAAAACCAAATAATAGTTAAATATATTTTCTAATGAATTATTTAAAAATTATAATATGAATGTAACACTTACCAAGCAAGCTAATAATGTCGAAAACAAAGTATATAACCGTTTTGCAGGTTTATGTGATGATTTATCTGCATTACATAACCATTGTAATGTGCTTACACTATATGCACCATCAAATGTACCAGGTTGAAATGGAACACCATCACCAATGTCTCCCAACAATAAATCACCTTCAACTTCTCTTTCTTTTGCTACTTCTAACAAACATTGTAAATGGATAATTTAGTATAATTTAGTCTGAATTTTAGTAGAATAAAAAATATTTAATTTTCACATTCTATATGAGCACCAGATATTTTTAAAAATAATTACACAAACAGTGAAAGAATATAAAATAAATTTATAAAAATAAATCTATATTTAAATTCATATACATATTATTAAATACTCATAATGAATGTAAAAATTACAAAAAAATAAGATGAATTAACATACTTAACATGGAGTCTGAAATGTCCATTCCAAACCAAATATGACCAGAATCTTCAGCAACACTGCCACTAAGACCAGAACCACAACCTAAATCTAATAGTAAACAAGGCTCGTCTTCTGGCAACATCAACAATTCCATACACCTTTCAGCCATTTCTAATTGAATATTTATCATCCGAGAACTAAAAATAATGATATTAATAGAATTGTTTAAACAATAAACTTAAAATGATTGAGTAAAGACTATGTTAAGGTTACTTACTTTTGGGTATACTTTCGAGCTTCATCGTCATTATAAAACTGTTGAAAAAAACCAAACATTTATAAATACATAAACGACATAACATTTTTTTGTGTAATAGATATATAGCAACACATTGTATAATGTACATAATGAAAAATCTAATTTTATAATTAAAACAAAGTTTTAATATGCAGTGACCTGTGTTTAGGTCTGAATTTAAAAAATGGACCATAATGATTTAATATATAAAACTCACAATTTCTGGTGGAGCTAAATGTTCCGGACGAGACATTTTGTTGTTATTTTATTGGTATAAAATCAAAATAATTTAAATTATAGTTAAATTCTTGAGCACATTGTTTTTAAGAATTACTGCAGTACCGCGAAATGCAAACCGAAAATCATATTATCATTAATTTTTATCGTTATCTACTACGATAAGTTTATCATAGATTCAGTCGTGTTTCATTGGTTGTAGCGTAAAAATAAAAAATTAATAATATTTTGTAGGTTTATGATTTATGGGTCTCACGGTGTAAAGATGATAAGGTGACACCACTCCCGTATCTTTCAATGATACAATATTGACGCAAAAAATCGCGGCAGTTTGGTAGTTCAAAATTTAACACCAGAGTATGCCACCCTTCGTTAGAAGGCCGACTTTTATACTACAATAGTCGGAAACTCGGAACTCGGAATGGAGATTTACATTTAAATTTTATTTAAATGTATTAATTGCTGTTCAAATGTCAATAATCCGCATGTTAACATAATATATTTTATGTTATAATATAGATTATTAAAATAAACTAATGTATTGGAATCTTGTACCAGTTGTACCAATTATTACCTATGTGAAAATTGTAATAATAATTAATATTATATGTTAGGTATGTACTATGTAACCATATCGTACAAATTTATTGATTTAAATATAAGGCATATTTATTGTATAATATTATTCATTGACACATATATTATGACATTATATATAAAAATGAAATTAGTAATACCTACAAACAATAAGTATAAGGTACGAGTTTGAAGTGATAAAAAACTTAAATATACTATTGCCTACTGTCCCAAGTACACCACATGAAATAGGTATAATAACAAAAAAATATATATATTAAGCATAATGCAGAGAAGATACAATATAGACAATAGAAGATGCTATTTGCTCAATTATTGTAAAAACTAAAATACAAACAATTTTTATTATTTTTAATATAAATGAGCTAAGGATAGACAACTTTAATATTTACTTAGTCGGATGTGATGAACATAAAAATGTGTAAACCAAAAATATTATTATTTTTTATTTACAATCAAGAATACTTTTTTGTATGTGATACAGAAAACGCAAAACGATAAAATAATAAAAAACAAATAAATTTAGCGAAGCAGTCTAAACCCTTATAATTGTGTAGGTACATAACATTGTTAAAATATATAACTATATAATAAAACTTCCTTAATTGAAACTATTTTAAATGTTACCTAATTGAATAGAACAATTACTTTAAAATAATTCTTACGCGGTCAGGTAGTATTTTAAATTTTGAAGTAATAAAATCAAAAACGACAAAAATGTATATAATTGCTGATATTTTACATTAAAAACAATGTATTCAAACCGGCCTCCGGGCCAATGGGGGCGCTACCTGCAGGAGACATTTGTACTACCAAACTGCCGGGATAATTTGCGACCGGAATATTTACAAGTGGTGTCACCTTATCCTCTCTACGTCGTGATGGGTCTATATTTCTTGCGACACACCGCGGCAAAGCGGTGACAAATAAAAGACAGTCAGTCGTGGAACCATCAATCGCTAGATGGCGGCACAAAGTCTGCGATCCTGGTGCATCACATTCACTCGACCACGCATCGAAATATTGAACCGCGTACTCCATTGGTGCGGTTGAGCGGTTCGACGGCAGGACCGACCAACGGCGTGTGCCGTTTTATCGACTGGCGACGTAGTGTGTCTGGGACAGTGCCACCAGTAGCGACTCGTGGGACGGGTCCTATACTCCTATTATAGTCCTATGTAGACGTGTTTCTATATGGGCTATTCAACTATAATTAACTGACGGGTCGCATGGTAAATAAGTACGATATTGAAAAATCGGGACTAAAGAAAATCATTTTTGAAAAACACATTCCCATTATTCCCAAGTCCGAACTGCATAAAATCGTCAATAGCTTATGGCCTAAAAAAAGACGATAATCGTCGCATCGTGGCCCGCGTCTGGACGGCAATCACGGTATCGTTAAATTGCGAATACACGACACACGAAGATAGCTAATGTTTACAATATTAATACGACGTACAAGCGGGTCGACGTTGAAACTTTAAAAAAGGACTAGGAAATGCCGAGTCCTGAGCGTCGCGCCGGCAGTGGTAGTATGGTACAGTAGTACAGTAGTACAGTGGTACGAGACCATAAGTACCACGACCATACGACGCAACCGCCGCCACCCGTTCGCGGTCCACACTCTCCACCGCCGAACGCCCCGGCGGTCGACGACTGTAATATAGACTGCAATTTACTCGAGCCCCGTGTCTGTGCGTGCGTGTGTTTCGTGTGTTACTGTGTTAGCACTCGGCAGTCAGCGATAACGCGTCGTATATTATTATTTGTTATTATTTATTTATTATTATTATTACTATTATTACTGCTATTTCATAAAACGATTGAAAATTAAAATAAAAAAAAAATCGTGTCGCGACTCGCGGTCGTTCGACATAACGATAGTATACAAATACATAAAAATCGTGTAAACGTTTTCTTCCACTCTTCTATTCCCGTTTCACGGTTTTTCATCGTCGTCGTCGTCGTCGTCGTCGCCAGTTCGCCACCGTTATAACAATAATTAAACGACGACATCGTTGACGGGTCGTACAAAACATGTACGTTGATATTATGTGGTTTTGAAATATTATGCCGAGTCGTCGCGCGCCTCATCTCCGTAACCGTCGGTGTAGTGCTACTACGGTTGTCGTTGGCCGCCAACGTCCGTCCGCACGGCGATAAATCGGTTCGCGGTCGACGCCGTTCCTTGTGCGCGTGCAGTGACAATCGTTGCCGATACAGCGACGATAACTGTCCGACCGGCAACGACAAGAGTTCGACTGACGATATCGTGTCGTACGGGTGCAAGCAAGTAAGACACGCCGTCGTCGTTACGTGACGATCATGTCGCGTTATCGCCGGACGACGTACGATACCGCCTAAAAAGGGCATATGCCCATCGCCGTCGTAACGGCGCGCTTCACGTCGGCCAGCAGCCGTGCTTAGTGTTCTGTCCGCCAGCCACAGCGGCCGCGACCACGACCACGGGCGTTTGTGAGTCTCCGACCACCGCACTCGGTGACCGCCACTTCGATTATGTAAGTGTGTATATTATGCTAGCACGCCGTATTGTTATTGTTGACGAGCTTTGACCCCTCCTGTCTGTGTCGCGACACGGGTGTTCTCAGAACGCTCTCGCGCGTATCAGGTGTTTTTGGGTCACTGAAAGTCGCCCGTCAACGCACAGGCTGGACGCTGTCCGCGGCGAGTTAAGTTCCGTTATTTATTTATCAAGCTTTATGTTTGTCCAGAGTCAATCCAATTTCGTCAACAGCACACCCAGTCCCCTCCGACCGTATTTTTGATCGACTACCATTGTGACACGATGCGTTTGCATGGATGGTTTTCTTGAAAACCGGCAACTAGTTGCCGGCCACCGATTGAGATATGGACGGTAGCAATGGAGCCAAGCAAGCGGACAGTTGGCATAAACATGAGCCGTTCATGATGGTCGAAAAGCAGAAAAATAAAAGTGAGTGCAACGCTATCAGAGTTTGTTATTTGCTAATCATTTGAAAATTCTTTTAAAACTGACTGACATCGATTTTAAACTAATTACGGTTAATATTTAGATATTGCCCCGACAACCTTTGTCATGTCACTGTGTCTTTAGCTGAATTAGTGTTTTGAAACAATTTTTTTTTTACCAGATGTTGTAAGCGTCCTTGAATGATTGCCTACATTTAAATACAATGAATTCTCTGTGCAACACCATATGTTTAGACAACTGTTTTTATAATCACATTGGATTTCTATTGTTTAAAACAAATGCCGCTTATCTTTCATAATTAAATTTGTGTATAGTGATACATTCACGTATACCCATTTCGAGATTTATGTACAAGAAATTAGTAACCAATTATCCAACTACTAATAACTATGGATTACATTTAAAACATTTTTATTAATAATTGTGTGATGTAATAATTTATTTTCTGTTTTCAATGATATCCTCATCATACAAAGTGCTAAATATTTTCTCCACTTTTTGTTTAAAATGTTAAAATGCTTTTCCTGTTAGAAATAGTAGATACCTGTATATAATGAAAAAGTTCTTTAAATTCCTGTTCCTTAAGTAGTGGGTTAATTGGTATATACCTATATTTATTTATAAATTAGACCAGTTTATACTGTCATAAAATATTAATATGGTCTGTATGTGAGGAACTAAATGGAATTTAGTAATTGCTTGTGTACTTACTTTATTTTGTGGAATGATTAGAAATACTCTCTGAAAACTGTATAGGTGCTTAAATGAAAAGTTTATTTTATAGTTAATCAAAGAAAATTGAAATAACTATTGAATGATATTAAAAAGTAATACAGAATAATAAATTAATAATATTTGTACTTAACAAAAAAAAAAAAAACATGTGAACTGGTTGATAATTATAAAGGGTTTTTATAAATGTATATGATTAATAATTTGATTCAGATAATCCAGTATAATTTATTTTATTTTTATTATGCATTATAATATATATATATATCACCAATTTACAAAATAACTGTTATTATCAATAGGAAAGAAATTAATAAATTTACATTTAAATACATGAATGAAAACAATCACAAAGTTTAATAATATAAAAGTAGTTTTTTGGTTAGTTGAATGTTGCATTGGTAGTTTTAAATATATTATATTCATTTTCCAAACTATTTTTTTTTACTTAGTGAAATGATTAAAAAATTCATTAAGTGGATTGTATTATGGTTTATTATATTTATTTTGAAGTATGATTTATGGGTTGTTCGTATAATCTACAACCAATGGTAGTATCTATATGTATTAAATGTACCTACATCATATTTTGTTTCATCTATTGGCCATTTGATGAAAAAATTACACGATATCAAATTTTAGTATCTATTTCAAAAAATGATATCCACTTAATGAAATTTTTCATTATTTCACTAAGTAAAAAAAAACAGTTTTCATTTCATGAACTGAATAATTTTTCATGAGATGACCAATTTTTATCAAGTGGATGTGACATAATATGGATTTGGTTTGCTTCTATTGGACCTATTCAATGTTGCTGGTATTTAGAAATTTATAGTAGCTTAAGTTAACTTTATTTATTTTATTATTTAAAACTGTTGTAAGATTTTTAAACACATTTTGTGCACAGCACATGATACACATTGTACATGAATATTGCTCTAAAGTATTAGTTGGTACACTACTATCGTATGTGATTTGTATTAAAAATTAATTCAAATTAATTGTTATGTATGATATACATAGATATTTTATAAGTTTATAAATTAGTGTAAAATATTTCGTTGCCTATGTTTGATTTACACACAATATTCAATATTGAAGAATATTATTGATCTATTTATTTACCTTGGTTTAAACATATCATTTGAATGTTAAGTGGATCAACATTTAGATTATCGATCAATGTCAATTAATTATTTAAAATGGGTTTTCTTACTTGCATATTTTAATCAATGCACTGGCAGGCATATGGTTGGGGATTAGATGACATATACTAAAAATAGATTTGCTGTACCGTCAAAACTATTTATAGAGTTTTGTTAATCGGTCTACATGTTTTGAATTCCAAATTCTACTTGGAGAAGATTGTTCTATGTATATAATACAATATATGTTATTAATTTAGAAAACTTGTTTAATTTTTAACAATTTAAAATTTACTTGATTACTATGCACTTGAATCAATGATCATTCCAATAAGTAGAGTTTGAAATAATTTTGACTGCAAGTGCAATTAGATAATAGTTTATTACAATTATTTATTGTACAACAGATACCTACTGCATTCACTTAATTAAAAATAAATCAACCATTTGACAGTCTGGTTAATCTTAGTGTTGTGGCCTTGCTCAGTACATTGTTTTTCTTCCTATTATTTAAAGAGCTATTTAATGATCAACATTAAGGATACTAATTTCAGAAAAATATCAAATATATGTTAGTAAATGGTATTTTGTATTAAATAATAATAGTATAAAATAAGTATTATTTAAAGATAACAATTAATCTCTAAGAATAACATTTATTAATTAAATTTGGTACCTTTACTCTTAAAATTTATAATTTTTAGTAAATATTTATAAGGATTTGTATTTGTTTTAGACAAATTTAAATAATTACTTGATTGCAAAACCTTTATGCTTGCAATGTTCTCATATTTTATTATTATTTTATTAAGATCATGGGCAAGGATCTCAAGATAGTAACTTTGGTTTTGGCGGTGGTCCCTTATACGGAAGACTTGTTGCTGAAGACCAATTACCAATGGTTGGTGGTGTTGCTCCAGTACATGCTGATATCCATGCGATGCAAGCAAGAATACCGCCTCATTTTCGAGATCCATCATCAGCTCCATTGAGAAAGCTTTCAGTGGATTTAATCAAAACCTACAAGTTTATTAATGAGGTACAATATGAACCATTATTTAATTTAACATTTGTTTATTGTTTGTAGCTTTTTAATATTAAGTTAGGTTAGTAATACATTTTATATTAATTTTTCATTTTGTTAAACTATGCTAAAATAGAGGTTATTTCTTAGTTAATGTACATTCTTTTTCGATAAAAATAATATATTTTCATTCTAATGCTATTTATCAAGTGCGTGTATTTATATGGCTTATATAATAATATGTTAATTTTTAAAATGTCAAAGGTCAGTTATTTAATCATAGTAATCAGGTTTTAAATACTCAGATAACTCCTACTATAAATAATGAACCATTATTAATGATTGCTTTTTATTACCTACATTCCATTATCAAAATAATTTTTATAATTAATGTAGTAGTGTTTAATGTGTTTTTAATCTATATTTTAGTGGAATACAATAAAATCAACATGTTTAAGCAATTATTTAACTTTGTATGTTTCATTTTATATTTATTATCTATGTTCACTTAATTTATTTTTATTTTTTATTAATTTAGGTTTACTATGCAAAGAAAAAGAAAAGAGCTGGCGGTGGAGCAGTTGGGTTGAGTAGTCAACCTCAAAATAATGGGGCCCCCGTTGAGGGTCCTGTAGCCAATAAAAAGGAAAGAAGAGTATATAATGATGGTCACGATGATGACAACCATGATTATATAATTAGAAGTGGTGAAAAGTTTTTAGATCGCTATGAAATAATATCCTTGCTCGGCAAAGGATCATTTGGACAAGTAAGTTGCATTATTTGATTAAACATTTAGAGGGAATTAAAGAAAAAAAAATATATTTTATTTATTTAGGTTGTTAAGGCTCGTGACGAGGAAGAAGATTGTTATGTAGCAATTAAAATAATAAAGAACAAAAAACCATTCCTAAATCAAGCTCAAATTGAAGTAAGACTATTAGAAATGATGAATAGAGCTGACGTTGACAACAAATACTATATTGGTATGTGGAAAATATAAGGATTTGTGGTATGGTAAATAAAATGAATAATAATTATTATTTTCAGTTAAACTCAAGCGTCATTTTATGTGGCGTAATCATCTGTGCCTGGTGTTTGAGTTATTATCTTATAACTTGTATGACTTAATTAGGAACACTAATTTTAAAGGTGTTTCTTTAAATCTTACACGTAAATTTGCTGCTCAACTGTGCACGGCTTTGTTGTTCCTGTCCACGCCGGACCTGTCCATCATACATTGTGATCTAAAACCAGAAAACATATTGTTGTGCAATCCTAAAAGATCGGCTATTAAAATAGTAGATTTTGGTTCATCTTGCCAACTCGGCCAAAGAGTTAGTTATAAAAATTACATTTTCTCTTAAAAATTTTAATGATTAACTTGTTTATTATAGATATATCAATATATCCAATCTCGTTTCTACCGCTCACCAGAAGTTTTACTTGGTATACCATATGATCTGGCTATTGACATGTGGAGTTTAGGATGCATATTAGTAGAAATGCATACTGGTGAACCGTTATTTAGTGGAACAAATGAAGTATGCTTAATTATACCTAAATCAAAAGGTAATAATAAAATGTTATTTATTTGGATTTTTTTTCAGGTGGATCAGATGAATAAAATTATTGAAGTCCTTGGCATGCCACCCAAACATATACTTGATCAGGCACAGAAAGCTCACAAATATTTTGATAAAATGCCTGGTGTTGATTCGTATACCTTAAAAAAACCTAAAGATGCCAAAAAGTATAGAAATCCAGGTGGTCGACGATTACATGATATATTAGGTGTCGAAACAGGAGGTCCATATGCTAGGCGTTTAGGTGAACCAGGACATTCAATGTCTGACTATCTTAAATTTAAAGTAAGTGTTTCTAATAATTAATGCAATTATAACAGTGTTTGAAATATTTTATAATATAATGTATTATGTCAATTATGTAGGATCTTATAGTACGAATGCTGGATTATGATCCTAAAACTCGAATTACACCATATTATGCTTTGCAACACAATTTCTTTAAGCGAACTTCTGAAGAAGGTACTAATACTGCTAGTGGTATCGCTCAAGCTGGACTACACAGCTTAGGTGCTAGTCCACCATTTAATAGTTTACCTAATAATAATCCAGGGGACACTAATGTGCAATCATCTGGTAAGAACATCATTCATTAATATTTAATTTTTGTTAAATATATGTTTATGTTTTTTTTTCTTTTTAAATTTAAACAGTGAAAACAAAACAAAATTATAGATATTATAACTTATATTTTTAAGACTAATATTTCAATATTTATAAATGTATTATTATTATTTTTTTTTTTTTTGCTTACCTTGAAGGAAACACTTTCCCTACACATTTTTACGCTCGATGACTATTGCTAAACTTTGGGTCAACGTATTAGATTTCAAAAAAGTGTAAGTCAAATCTTAATAATGTGACGTGTGTTGTTTCTGTAAATAATATTATGTAATGTTGAGTAATAACATTAATAATTATTAAATCATATATTATATAAATGTATATACACACACATACCATTACATTTTGAATATTTAATAATATGAATCATAATTTCATAGAAAAATCATCTTGCTTTTTTTGAGCACAGTATCATTTTAGTATTAGGCTTGTACCATTTTTAATGTAGATGTTAGATTTTTAACATGTTTTCTGTAGTTAACATTTTTACATTATTTTTATGTACAAAGTTTATAATAGTATTAAACCTAATAGTTATTCTAGAGAAAAAAAAGTTTACCATGTATTAAGACATAATATATCATTTGTATGAAGCTAATATTTTACTATTTACATAGACGTATTCTAACTAATGTTTTAGTAAAGATTTTTTTAGGCCATGGCAATCAAAATTTTATGTACATACCTTTATTCAAAAAATGTAGAGTTAAAGTTTTGCATTTATTGAAATAATATACTATTTATTTTAGTTTAACTTAAAGATGCTTTGAGAAAAATTGCAATAAGGAAATATTATTTTACCAAATCCTCATATTATGTAGTCAGTTAAAATATTTTTTTGAAGCATTTTTAAGCCCTGTTATGCAAATAATGGCCAAATGAAAAAAAAAATTAAGAACATGAAGTTATAATATTTTAAAATTGTCACTTAGCTACTTTTTACTTAATGTAAACAAATTACATACATATACTTATGTACTAAATTTTAGTCTTATTTAAATTGAGTTAAATTGGTTGAAAGAAAATTTGATGTTATATGTATTTTTGTTTAAAATTAATTACTTATTTTCATAGTTAATATAAAACTACATGATATTAGTTAAGGTTTCATAATGTTAAGATATGTATTTAATTAAATTATTGCTAATATTATCATTGATAATATACATACTTAATGCTAAATTAAAAAAAAAAATCTAATTAATTGATTTCAGTTACCTATTAAGTATGAAGAATTACATTATTTTCAGTTGATCAATTAATTTTATTTTATTACATAACTACATTAATTTATTATTATTGATTTAGCAATGAGTTTTTTTGCTCAACATGCATATATACATGGTTTGTTTATTAAAATGTTATGAAATACAAAAATATGGTGTTTCTTAAATCGGTTTTAAATTATTTTCTTAAAATACAAAATCTAAATAGATTTTTTTCATTTGTTTGTAAACTTAAAATTTATAACTGATCAATGTGTTGAATTAAATTTAATAAAATTAATTAATTTTTTTTTTTTTTTTTTGAAATTAAAAACTTTAAGCCTGATAGTTTATCTTATTTATTATTTTAGATTTAATACTTCCATCGTATTTGCATTGATTTATCATAAACCACAGTATTATTGCTTATTTGGTGCATTTTTGTTAAGTTTTTATTGCCTTTAAATTATTTTGTTTATTAATTATATTAATAATAGTTAAGTTAATCTAATTGGTTTTTTTTTGTTTAGCAATAAGATTGCGATCAGACCAGTGCCGAGGTAGAACTACAATGGATTGTGATCCTCCACCGATCGCATCTATGTATCATGGTTACCAAACGGCGCCAATGGCCAGACACCATCTGCCTCATCATGCTACAGTTTATCCAATGAACCCAGCATCTGCTGTCGGTGCTTTGGTTCACTGTCGACCCACCTCTTTGCCGTTCCTACATCCACAACATCACCCGTATCAACCAATACAATCACAACCCCCACGTTCATTGCATTCATTGCATAATCACCCACCACCACCACCTCCAGTACAACAACCTGTTGCACGGGTACCAACTTCCCATTCCAATCGAACGAAACAAGAACAAGATGACATGATTGGGGTATGTATAGGTCAAAGTCCTGTAGCAATAAACATAACATGATTAAATCGTATAAAATGTTGAAGAGATGGTTTATACTTGTTTTCAATGTAAAAAAAAAATGAATAACTGTGATTAATTTAAAGGGAAAGAGTATAATTTTTAAATTCAGGTGATAGTAGGTATCTGGGCTGAGTATTGTCAAAAATTCAATTTTATTGTTTCCACTGACATTGTTTTTGTTTTGTTTTTTTTTTAAACAAAATCCTTATAGAATTTAACTATACCTAACTTTATTTTAACAGATTTATTGGATTAAATTAAAACAAAATAAAGTGACAAATATTTTTTACCTGATACAATAATGTCTAATTAGTTAATTACGTATTTTTATAAACTATCAATGGCCATTTTTATCTTAATGTATACTCGGAGAACCGTCAAAACTACCTCAAATCATTTCATAATATTAATACCGACAAATCAATTTTGATATAGTGTCTTGAAAACTGATTGACACCCTATTTTAACGTGATATAGTACCACTAACACATGTACAGTATTTGTATAATACTTAAATAATTTAAAAAAATAAAATTTATATTACTTCATTTATTTATTATTATTTTTCTTAAATTAATTTATTTTATATCAATTAGGTTATTGAAATTAATGTTTTTCAATTTGTTATACTCTTGAAATCGGACAAAATCAAATTCAATTGTTAAGTAATCACTGCACGGTGTATCATACAATGCAGTAATGCACAATACATTATAATTGATAGACAAAAAACACATCCTTAATGGAAATACGATAAGTATTTTTGATAAATTCGACTTGCAGAGAAAATATTATTTTTCTGTATTAAATAGTGCATTAATGTTTTTGGTGCTTTTGCCGTGAATTCTATTTCGGTGGAATTTTTTCTTTTTAAACCAATACAATTTCAAATCATGCAACAGTATACACACACAAAACGAGAGAATTTATATGTTCAGCAAAGTCGCAATAACGTACGTAAATAGTATTGTGTTCGATTGTACGATTAACAACTGGTGCGCGTCAAATTGATCTAGTAGGTATGTTATTATTGCCTTAGACTTTCGATAACACGACTGATCATATGTATACAATTTGTTATTATTAATTGTATAATTATTATTCGCATAAAAAAACCGTAAACGTGCATATAAGATAAAAATGGCATGTGTTTATAACGACTATGCGTATTTATACGTATTTTAACACGATTTCATTATTATTGTGTCTTCCCGGACTGTTTAGTATATTTTTTATTCTTATATATTTTGTTAAAATAATAAACATGTATGTATATATATATTATATATATATATATACATGGTAGTCTTATAGTCTTACCCTGAGGATTTTTTACGCGTTTCCACTGCCATAGCTGTGTAAATATATATATATGTATGTATGTATATATACACATATGTATGTATGTGTGTGTGTGAATGTGTGTTTCTGTATATTGTATTTAAATAATGTATTAGATAGTCTAAAAGTTTGAAAATATACAAATAATATAAAAAGTGAGAATCTGTAGAAATTCCTTCGCCCAAATCCGCGTGAATTAAAACACTGGGATGTTTGTTGCATACCTGGGTGCGGGATAATTTTACACCGGGGTTTGGATCAACGAATTTCTAGTCTATGTCCGACTTTTCGTCTGACTACGCTGTCGAATACACGCCGCTCTTTTTCTCACACTCTCACACATGCCCACGCACACATACAACACACACACTTTTCTTACTCAACTACTGTTATGTAGTGGCATTTATTATCTGATTTTGATGACATGGCCACCGAGGTATTTTTTTCGTTTTTGTATCGCGGGCGAGTGTAAAAACTTTAACCAACAAAAAAAAAAAAAAACGAAAGAAATAATATTATAATATGTGATAGAACAGGGTGGAATATCCTTAAAACATTATTTTGTTCATTTTGTACGGTGATCGTTTATTATATAATATTAATTTTAAGATTAAGTATATACATATAATATATATATATATATATATATAATTTGATTTATTATATTATATAATTTTTTTTTTTTATTTTATTAAAGACTGTTGTGTATATAGACTTAGATCGTGAGATGTTCATATTTAAATACTAATTATAATACTATATTATATGTATGAAATAGGAAAAGTTTTTATTTATTTTTACATTTTGTTATGTTTTTTTTTCTTGTAACGCGTTGCCTTTATTTCGACAAACTTTAATCTCCTGTGTAAATTGCAGTGGTCTGTACTCACGCATTTATATACATGTCATACACACTTAAAATTACTCACAAATTCGTAATACAATTCGTGATGGGGGAGGGGGTTATGCCTATGCCAGTGGGTATACCATATCACTTGTATGTATATATTATATACTTAGCTAAATCTTTAGTAAATACTAAATAGTAATATTATAGTAGGTATAACTACTATAATTATATATAATAATTTACAAAATATAGTTTTACTACTCGACCCGAGTCTTCCCACAAAATTTTACGATGATATAACATTATACATGATGTATGGGTTTTCTGTTTTTTTTTTTTAATTATTTTAATCTTTTAACATCTGTTTGTTGGCAATGTTGGCATATATTATTATATTATTAAGTAAAATAAGATATATGTAAACGAACATATTTACCTTACAGATGATTTTCTTTTTTATTTATCATTATTATTTATATATACATTTTACATGTAAACGAATAAATGTATACGGCGTTTAAAAGAAAGAAAAACAAACAAAAACAAAAATTAGAAAAATTGTTTTTACCGTGTGTACTCCTACTGATTATTACGTCCTACGTTCGTTTCGGTATACGCTTCTGAAACGGTTCCTGGATTGTTAAGTACAAAGAGTAGATATGTTCAAATTGGTTTCTGCGGTTAAAGAAGAAACATCCGAATTAATTATGAAATTTTAAAAGCAAATTTCGTTTTTCTTTTCAATTGTATACAAACTTGTAGGTCGTCTACATTGAGTTTATGACTTATGTGGTTAAAAATGTTCATACATTTTTATTCTAATTTTCTAATTTTTTTTTATGTATCCTTAAATTATAGAAATTTGAATTAGATAATCTGAATTATGATGTTCTATTTCATTTATTAAACAAATAAAATTACAAAGACGGCTTGAAATTTGAAATTTAAAAGTGTAGTGGGATCCCCGGATCCATTAATGTTGCGTTAATTATAAGCAACTAATAATTATTAAGAAAGATTGGTATTCAATATAGGTATGGAAACCATTTCGGATGTAGTTTTTTTTCCAATAAGGGCATTATATCCTGCATGGTATCATATATTGTTATTCCTTTTAAGTTTTTGTACTTGATATTCTTACACAAATAAACAACCCCAAAACACGAATGTACCAATTTTAAGAATACTGTGTTTTTATGGTTGTAGGTCACTTTGTACGATCACGCATTAAAAGTGCGAAACACAGACACTTTGTATTATGCATAATATAAAGTATAATATAGACATAATATAAACAAGTCTGAAGTCACGACCAATTTTAAAACGTTTTTACTAGACCGTATAAGGTGTCATCTGTTATGCAGTTTTAACAATAAAATCTAAACAAAACTCAAAAAAATAACACAAATTGTATTTTAGTTTGAGTTTGAATAGGTGCTTTTATTATTTTAGTTAGGTATTGTTTTATAATGACATTTCTTTATTGTTAAATACTTATTGAATTATTATTATTTAATACCTAATTAATCAGAAGATAGGTTATATATTAGGTATAAGTATAAGAATTGATTTTATAATATCTTAAAATCAAATATCAATGAATTATGATTCAGGTCAGTATAATAATTTATAAAACTAAGTAATGAATTTAGTATTTGTGTTACATTTTTCTAAAATTATTCAAGTATGTACATTTCATATTATACTTATTATAATTATTAATTAAGTTTTGTTAATTCATTCCCATGTTATATGAATGTATTGTAAATTTGTAAAGGTGTACCTGGTAGATTAAGTTAGTTAATATTACTGCTTGCTTGTGAAAATATAACAAGAATGCGTCCTGTACTCGAATTACTAAAGGCCACATTCACTCGACTTTGGATTTATGAGAGTTATATTTACCTTGTTTATTGGTCAGTCTTTACTTATTTTACTTAAAATTCTTTTTTTCTAGTATATGTCTTTTAAAAACACTTTCGTCTTCATAAAATCGCTTTTACTATCTTTTTCTCGAACTATACGAGTAAAAGTTGTTTTTTAGTACTCACAATAATATTAATATATTATATAATAATAATAGGTATACTATTTCATAGTATATACATAATATATATATATATATATATATATTTATATATATATAAATTCATATAGGTACATCGTAATTATCGTTTTTAAGATAGGTAGGTAACATAAGTTTAAATAATACATTTTAAAAGTTTAAGATTTTGATCCATGTTTAGTATAGACAAAAAATTATGATGTCTCGAAGCACGTCAACTATCAATTATCGTCTATAATATTACATGAAAACAATTTTTTTATAACTAAAGTAAATAAAGTAGGAACCTATGTATTAAATATTAATGTTAGAAACACATAAAATATTTTAACTAAGTACAGCTATATTTTGATTATAGTATAGGTAATTTACTTTCTTAAATATTTTACAACATGCGTCTATTGCAGAAAAAATATTTTTTTTTTTTATTCGTTTGGAGTATTTTGAATTAGGTAGTTCTGACTCCTGAGCGTAATATGCCTAAAACTTCAGGTATTAAGTCGATTACTTTATGTCGATGATATAATGAAATTAAAAAAATCATAAATAATGTTCTACAATAAAAAATAAATGCTTATAAAATTAATTGTGTAAAAAGTATTGTTGTTTTAGCTAATACTTATTGATAAGTTTGCATATTAAATATTAACTTTGCGTTTACTGTTTCATGTAATAACTAGTAGGTACCTGAGGTAGGTATAATATTATTAATTAATTTTTTTTCTTAGCTGTATTATATTATCATGTATAACATGTATTAATAATTAAGAAAATAGTAATTTACGTACCATTTTATTACATATTATGATGTAAATAAATAAAAAGGTATATATAATAAAAGCCAGTTATCGAGACTTTAAGATTAATAAAAAAATTAAAAATTAAAAAAGTATAATTTTTCAGCTGATTTGATAATCAAAACATTCGCACATGGGTACTTATTGGCTATTATAGGTAATTTAATACCTAACTACCTAAGACACATCTATCTATCTTATATGACTATATGAGTATACACATACACATTATATACCTAATTATAGTTGATAATATAGTTCATTAATTTTGTACATTAAAGTTAAAATATAAAAAAAATTAGTAAAATATTTAAAAAATTTACTGGAAAGATCTAAATATATTACTAAAATAATTTAAATTGATCAAGTTGTATTTAATACGTACGTTCTGAATTCACATGAAATATCTTCGTAACATTTATAGATAGACATTCGTTTATCTTAATGCTGATGATTGATGTGGTATCAATTTATTCTTACTTCCAAGAGGTTTACAATAATTACTGTTAAATGATGATTTTGATGAACTTGTATAAGTTAAGTTTGAAAAGATAATCATTTTATATGTATTCAATAAACTGGCTAAACTTATATTAGTGCCTTGCAATAGGGATAATTTTTTTAGGCTGAAACTTTACACCAAACAATCTATGCTAAATTAACCGGGGTTCTTACCTATTTTCGAAAATTTAACAAGCACAGAGGTTTTGATTTGGAAAATGTATTATAAACAGTAAACACAATACATTACACTTATAGGTACAAAAGGCAAACGGCTTACTAAATAAATTAAATATTTGATAAATTGGTCAATAATCATTTATTTACTTACTTTAAAAATTCACAACTACTATATGTTACTAAAATGGTTAACCTTAACGGGAGTTGTTAAAACTAGTTTGAAAATGTAATAAAAAAAAGAAACAAATTATACCTACTTGAAAGTTTCAAACTGGACTCATTGTTAAATAATTCAAATTGTAGTGTCTAAATTTTAGAAGATAAGTAAAATTGATTTGAAAAATATGAGTTATAACTTATAATAATGCGTGTTAAAATTTAAAATCTTTTAAACTTACTTTATACTTATATAGTATTGCAAATCTTATACACGAAGAAACTACAAATATTTTTCATTTTTCAATGAATAAATTTAATCAAAAATTAAAACTTTCATACGAGTATGATATAAAATTTTAGATTTAAAAATTAAATGCATATTATAATAGAGGTTAGTAGTATTATAATAAAATCTATAAATATAAAAATTAATGTACCTACATCGGGTCCGTATGGATGAGTTACATACTTGGAAACAAGTGAATCAATTGTCCCCAAAATTTATGCACATAATTGTATTCCTTAGAATCCGGGTAGAATTATAATAGTTTTTTTAAACCCTAAGCTATAGTATAGGTTGCTATAGAGTAGTTCACTCATGAATTTTATTTCTGGTTACCTATTTATTAAAATTTCCGAGTTTACTTTTTTAAGTTTAGAGTAAAGCTTGAATTTAACTATGTAACATATTTGAAAATATACCGAGTACCATATCTACTTAATCCGACAATGTCTGATTGCACATCTCGATCAAATTAGTTGATAAAACAAGATACACGAACTCTAATTTTCTCATGAACTGAAATCGATATAGTGTCATTTAGGTACTCGTATTTTACATTTTTTCATTTTTTCCCGGTTGAATTCAGATTGTACCTAGAGCTAGTTCCATTAAAACAATTAAATATTAATAATATATTATAAATGCAATCTTTTCAGTAAAAATAAATTTAACCCACAGCGTGTTATATACCT
>VUJU01004195.1:6932-20210 GCA_009835225.1 Aphis craccivora
TGATATATATCTATTCAATGAGCACCAAAATGTACAGACATTAATTATTAAAACAATTTTAGAATTAGAAAGCAACAAAAGTATTAGTAAGCTTTAAAGCACAGAGTAATATACATTATACAATTATTGATAATTTATTATTTATATGAGATGATTTTACATAAAAACTTTTAATATATGCCTAACATTCTGATTAAGAAATAAAAATAAAATAATATTTATGTAATTTAAATCCAATTATATATTTTATATATAAACATAAAAAAACAAATGTATAAATTATTCTTATGTTAACGAATGTTCTTTAAAAATACTGTTGTGTGGTATATAATTTTAATAACTTTTAAAAGTCTATATGATATATATATATATATATATATATATATATATATAGATTTTAATTCCTTGATCATAAATTATTTTAAAAATTATGAATATAAAACTTTTTATTTGTATGCATGTATCTAGATATGTATTAATGTTTATTGATATTATTTTTCATCTTACTATATTAATAGTTTGTAAGTAAAAAAAAAATGAAGTTCATCACTCGAATCAATATAATATAATGTTATATTGTAATTATTATTTACGTTTTATATAATTCATGTATATACTTTAATAAACATCATGTATTTTTAATTTTTCTGACGGTACTATTAAATTTTACCTATTATTTATGATTATTAATTTAGTTATTTGTTTGTACTCATGAACTATTGAACTCTCACAGAGAGGTTTGGTCTAGATGAGGTTTGTGAGTGCACATAAACAGTGCACTCGCTTATAAAAATAATATTAATTAATAATTTAAAAAATATTACCATTTACTGTGATAAATTTGACAATACCTAAATATTATAACATAATTATAAAAAATATCACATTTTAACAAATAACTAATTTTTATTTGTGTTATAATTTCTAATTGACATGTCATTATAAAATGTGTTCTTAAATCTGAAGTAACCTTACTTCTGAAATTAAATAATAATAAAAAAAAAGTGTGAAATAATATAATTGAAATAATAGATAATAATAATAATTTATAAATATTTTTTAAAATATTGACCTCTATATGTTAATTAACATATATAGTTCGATAAAGTACTCATATTTTTGTAAGTACCCAGTACCCACATCATAGATAGGTAAAGTAATCTTGTTTAGTTTCATATAAGTTTCATATGAACATATTATGTAAAATCTAATATTACCTATCTTATATTGTCTATTAGAACAAATGATAAATGTGATTAAAACATTTTTTAGTGCTTGTGTTGAAACAGCATTAGAAGAAGCCAATGATAATATAACACTATTATTATAGCGGTTGCTCAAGATTTGTATTTAAAATACAATAATATAGATGACTTATTAAATATGTCTGTCAATTTTTTTCTACCTACCTTTAGAATTTCAAAAAAATGAAAAAAATGTATACTTACTTAACATACAAACTATATAAGTCACTTTTAGAAAAGAGTATACAAAAAACGATTCTGAACGGAGATGATTTATCAGCCTAGGATATAATTTTCAGTGGTTGGTGAAAAAGGTGGTTTAAGTTTTAATGACCTGAATATACCAGAATTTGAAAACGACTACACAATATTATAATGGATCATAATAATTGTACTTAACATTTATAGATACTGGACATTCATACAAGAAAAAAATGAAAAATCAATGCGCAAAATAAATCGTTATTATAATCCAAAAATTCATAAATAACTTTAATTTTAAAAATATAACTAAGTTAAGTTACAATTATGTATAAAAAGAAATAACTTAGTTACTAAATAAGTTATTTTATAATATTCTTAAGTTGAAGCACCTACACCATAATTGTTATGTGAGAACAACCTTAACTTCCTTTTGAATAATATAAAATAAACATTTATTATGAGTTATAACATAATTTATTTATTATGATAAATGCAAACAGCAAGTTGAAAAGTTACTTAAATAAAACAGCTAAAACTATAATATAACTAATATTACTTTAATAAAAAATTAGGGATGTACTAAAAAATAATTAAATAATAGTTTTAAAATTATATTTTATTTTAATCATTGATAAGTTTCAATTATGATTTGAATTATCGTCATATAAGCCTGGGTTAAAGTAAAAAAATTTGTTGACATTTCTAAATACCCATTCTACGGTTTGAAAACCACGCTCAATGCTGTTTAGTTTTTCTAACTCAATGTCCACCTAAGGAAATAAAAAAAAAATTACTTTGGTTTTGATAATAATAGTGTAAATAATTTTTAAAGTGAAACTTGATTACTAACCAATTGCATCATTTGAAACAAATCAGTATCACAAGCTTTTTCCCGAAAAACTTGACACAATTTTTGTACAAACCATGACCCATTTATTGGATCAAATTTTGAAGTACAACCTAGAAAAAAAGAAATGTACTTTTTAATAAGATACTGACAAGAGGGTAAGTAAATCATTATAAAAATTTATTAGTGTACTTATAATAATAATTATGATTTACCAGGAAGTGTGGCATATGCAATAAACACATCTCTAACATGGTGGTTAGTAAATGTTCCAATTGGGGGCTTAATGAGAATATCATTTTTTAAATAATTATTTCCACCATCACAGTATTTCCACCCAAATTCATTGTTTCTTCCACTAAAAAAATTTAAAGTATTCATTATATGCAACAAAATTACACATAAAAAAAAAATATGTACGCCTTACCGACACGCATCAATAAAAAATAATTTTGGTATATTTGTGAACCAGCCGTTCTTTGTGAATTGTTCAATCATCCAGTCAGTATTGATAGTAAAGCCATCTGTAGAAAATATATCTGATAATCTGTTTGAATCTTTTCCAGCATAACCATGACACATTATAAAAACAACAATAGAGTTAGCTTTTCCGTTATAGCATATATTAACAAAGAGATCAATAACATTTATAATATTCTACAAACAAAAAAATAATTTAAAAGTCAATATTTTACAAAGAATTTTTTTATAATTTTATCTTAACACATATTTGTGTGCTTACTTTTTCAGTTACATCTGCTTTTGTATGAGTAATATATCCAAGGCCTTTAAATAATTTATTTAAGTTTGCTATGTTAACATCTATTCCTGTTGTGTCATCATTATTTTTTATATCACTAATATTTAAAATCAATGCATGGCCCTTAGGATTTGAATTCATGGGATAAATCTGTAAAATTCAATGTTTTAATATTTAATATACTTAAGTACTAAAATAAACATACACCAATACGTGGATCAGCATTTTTCATTTGTTTGCGTTCAGGATGAATTTTTACATATGGGTCATCACATTCTATTATGGTGTTATTAAATGTTGTGTTGAGTACTTCAATTGAACTTAATTGTTCGTATTTTTCACTGAAAAATATTAATAAATTGTAAATTAATAATTGGTATATATATATAAAAAAAAAAAAAAACTATGATAAACACAAATTGTATGGCATTTTATATTTTATAATTTCTTGGAAAAATTCTAACACATGCAATTCGCAATGAATATTATTTTCTCAAAAAAAATTATTATTAAAATTTTTTTTATATTTGTTTATTGAAATGTATCAAATAAATAAACAATACTTAAAACTACATTATATGCATTGAAAATAAAAAATACTATAAAGATAGGAAATATAATACAGGTATACTTAACTAATATACATAATAATTTACTTTTATACTACTACTTATTTTATTATAATTCAATAAAACATTGATAGTTATTAAATTTATCATTTTTTATGTTAAATAAATACTTGTCTTTGCAAATTTTATAAAGACTCTAAAACCAATGTTACGAAATATTAATAATATTAATGTGACCGAGTCACCACAACCATTACAATAAGTTTGTTCTTATCTATTACTGAACCCAGTGTTTTGTAAGTTCTAGGATATAATATGGCATAGATAGTATGAAAAGTATCCAGGAAAAATAGTATAAGAATATAAGTTTGTACAGTATTGACGGCCATGGTAGATTAGTCATTTAACAAGCATCATAATATTATGTTTAAAATAGTTCTATGTATAAAATAGGCCATAGGGTATATCAAATTACAGTAATAAATACTGTAGGTGAAACACAATATGAATATCTTAGGAGAGTTTAAGCATTTTCTAGTAATTTCGTATGTAGTTTCAATGAAAATGTGTAATATATATACTATATAGGTACCTAAACCTAGTTGTTTATTTAATCAGATGAAAATGTTTGATAAAAATACATGTTTTTACAATACATTTAATGAAATATTTGACTTAAAATAAATATTTTTAAATGTTGTTATACTTATATATTTATAATACCTATTTCAATTTACATGGTTCTGAAATATTACTAAACAATATTTTAAAAATCTTCAAATGTGTAGCATCACATATTTTTAAAATATCTAAAGGAACACAACCCATTAATATTGTTAACATTTAAATTATATATTTAAAACACATTTTATAAATATTTTGGTGTTTGAAGTAAATATTGATAATATATCTATACAATATTGTAATACTGTCTGGGATGATTTTTTATGAATGTATTAAATTTAATAAGCAATTTTACTATTATAATTGATTTTTGTTTATCTTAATAACACCAACAATAATATTTTTTTAAGATTTATATAATCAAATATTTAATAATTTTGATACTTTCCAAATTGTTGAATTTGATTAACATTTATATTATAACTTTGGCACACAATAGCATTGTTTAGGTATTAAATTCAAATGAATCATAGAACACAACAACTTGGAAGAAAAATAAAGAAAAAAATTGTTTGGTACATGTTTGTTCCACATTTAATTTTTTATGGTTGATGACATAATATGTATATTTATGTTAAGAAAAATAATTGTAAAATAGCATTGCAAAACATCAAAACTATAATATCTATCATTTAGGATTCAAAATAGAAATTAATTATTTGCTTTTTATACAATTTTATACAAATTTAAAATTTTAATAAATATTAAACAAAATAAGTATAAGGTACCTACCTAGTTTTTGATGTTAAAATATGGTAAGCTGTTATGTTATTTGTTTTTTTTAATGCTCCACACAGATCTGCAAATGCTTTAGGTCCCCGTCCTTGAATTAATTCGTATAATTTTTTGACTGAATCCCCTTGAGGTTCCTACAACAAAACAAGTATAGATTAAAACATTTGTTAATCCTTAGTAATTATATGTATGAGAGAAGAATTAAATTAAATAAAAATGTCTTACCAAAATGTAATCTTTCATCCATTCATTGATAACATTTTTTTCTAATAGATTATCAACAATAGTTTCTAAAGTAGAAGTAACACATATTAATTTTGGCATACAATCGTTAATCAATTTTCGATGGTATTGTTCCATTTTAACTGAGAAAATGTAGTTGAGCAAATTCAATAAAAGTGTATATTAAAAACTAAGTAAAATACTAAAGTATTGTTCTTAGTAAGTAGTTAATAACAATACTTTGACAAAACTTAAAATTAGATGGTAATTAAATAAATGAGTTTAATAGAAATAATTAATAATATAGCGAAATTTTTAATTTTAAAAATTACAGTTTATAAAAGTGGCCAGTCACGCTTGATGACTAATGGGCAAGGACTGCTAACCTGTTGAAACTAAAATCACGGGGGCGGTTTAATGATACTAAGCGAACATGAACATTTCACTGGGTGATCAGTGTTAACACGATAAAAAAATTTATATTCCCTTTTTGAATTTTATAGCTATCCCAAACACTTAATTTTATTAAAAATTAATACATTTAACTCAATAAATAATTTTTGAACAAATCTTGATAAAATATGAAAAAAGTGTTTTATATTCGTGATTTAACTAATTAATAAGGGCTATGATTTTTTACAACCATATACCAATAGAGAAAGAGATTATTGTGTATTTGGGGAACTATTGTGTAGTTAGAAGCAGATAACGAATATTTACAATTTCCGCGGAAGAAATTTAAAATAAGGAGTATTCAGTAAGCATTCAATTATTTTTTATAAATTATGTTCTATTGACTATTGTTATTTTTTCTTTTTAATTATGTGTTAATATATATTATTTATGAAATAACAAAATTGTAAGCTGAATATGAATATTAAAAATAACATTTTAACACTTAACTCTAATTGCATTTTTTATTCATGTCTTTTCACTTTTTCTTCCATATAAATCGTAAATTACGCTTTATCTCTTTCTAACAACGACGGAGATGCAACTACATTAATTACAGGGTATTGGAAAGGCGTAGTTATCGTTTTAAGTTATTTAGATTCTTGTATACTTGCGCGCCAAATCATTTTTTTATGGGGGAAGAGGAGATTTGCGCTATTTCGTATACTCGTTTAAAGTATTTATTGTAACTTGGAATACCTACTTTATTGCATATTGTAGTATTGTACGGCTATGAACTATTGTTAAATACTTTCAAATTTATAATAACTGAAGGCCAATTAGGCCAGTGTTTATTTACTAGTGTCAAAACCAGAGGTTTTCTAAAGTTTACAGAGTAATTTTGACACTTGAAAGTAGATTTAGTTGATTTTTTAATTAATTGAATTAATGAAAAAAATTCTTTGATTTTTAACGATTTCTTTAAGAATAAAAATCATAAAATTGTGTACCGTATATTTATTATAATTTCCACTAGTAGCATAGCTGCGGAAAAGAAAATTGAATAATTGTTCATCAATAAATGGGTAGCTTTCTGTTCATAAAATTTTAAAGTGTTTGTAAAGGATTTAGATATTAATGGACTGTGTGGCTGGTGTGAGGGGAGAGTATAGTTAACCTCTATAGATATTACCTAGGATAATGAAACTATCTTTTCTATCAAGATTGGACCACTTTTTTAACTATGTTTTTACTTTACGGCCTCAGCCAATGATAGAACTCATAGCACAAGGTTGATAGTAGTCAGACAATGATCTATGGAGAAAAATATGGTCCTCAAAAGCATGTTCCCCTTTGCAGCATTTTGATAAAAAAAATAAAAAAAATACAAAAATACAATGATTCACGTCGCAGTCTCATACACAAAATCTATTCAACCTTAACTTAGAGTAGTTGTAGCGTAAGTGGTGTAAAACTACGGACTATATAAAACTATGATATACCCTTTAAACGTTGCTACAATTCTTAATTCTTTTATCTTTGCTTATTAATAATCATAAAACAAACAATAGGTACCTATCTAATAAATATAAATAGAAAACTACTCACTACTTACTACTACAGTACTACTTTAAAACAATAATAGTTATTTGTTTATCTAAAAATGAAAGATAAAAAGAGGTCTGTTCGAGCAAAATACCTAAGTATAAAACGAAAGCCAAATATTTCCTTTTTTACTACACCAAAAGCATTTAAAACGGAAAGAAATAATTAGAAATCGTATTATTGTAATGAAACATTAATAATAATACAATTTGTAAGTGCTGATAATTTTTATCTGAGGACATAATAACCAAATATTCAAGTTCACAGGGTGTTTCTGTATTCTGATATACCTACCTATATTGTATACAACTAATTATATATGTAATTTATTCATATAGGATAATACCTATATAATACCAATAATATAGAAGATTTATTTATTATTCAAAATTTATGTACACGAAGTTAGATCTAAAATAAAATTCTATATAAAGTATAATATATACATTTTTTTTTCAAGTTAAATACATACAATTTGTGCCTTAGGGTAGGGTACAGTATAGTATAATTTAAATAAAAAAACGTATCTGTATTAAAGTATCTAAATGTCAAGTGTTCCTCGTGATTAAGTAGTTATAAATGATGATGAATCAAATAAGACCAGATAAACATATAGTTTTGTGCAGTATTACATTTTAAAGCAGTAGATCCTAATCTTTTTTTTTTTAAGGAGGGGATCACTTTAGTTAATAATTATCTATGAGGTAGCCACAAATATAAAAATACAAATAACAATATGTTTATAGGAATATTTTATTGGATTTGTTTTCTTATAATTTATTGACTATTAAGATTACAGATTTTGTAAACGTTGGTAGTAATAAATAAGTTATATAGTTACCTATATAAAGAATCTATTTAATATAGGTTTTTTATTATCGATCTAGACGTTGAAAAATTAAGTTTTATAAATATTTACCACTGATATTATAATATAGGTTTATAATAAAAAAAATCTTTAAGAATAATTATCTAATTGATTTAAAGTTACAAAATTGCATATAAAAAATAAAATAATTTGTATTGAATGTTAAAATACAATTTTTAAAAATAATAAACTGTTTCATAGAAAACATTAAAATCAAAACATAAATCTAAATGAGCTAAGGAAACATCAGATGTCAATGGAATCAACAGATGATTGAAAAAAATAGTAATTATGAAAATTATCTTTCAAACTCTTTGGGCAATAATGAGTATAAATAATCATACAACTATACAATACTGTTAATTATTTTCCTATATTATCATTATTCAGATAATGGTGGCAAAACAATTTAATTTAATGTTCATTAACATGCATATTTATACAGAATCTAGATGGATATAGTTCTGTGTTAGAACAAATAACAATATACTTATACACACATTAATATATAGGATATAAAATGAACACAATCTTATTAAGTAATGATTTAAATTTAGATTAATATTAATACTAATAATAGTAACAATACTTAAAAATTCTTCTATAAATATTATTTAACTATAAGGTCTATATCTAAACTATAATTATTACATAGATATTTTAAATCTAACAACATAACTATAAAAAAAACTTACAATCATTCAAAAATGTCTTGATGTAGCCAATGTAGGCTAATATATTAAATACTTACTTGAACACCCTTGAATAATGTAAATATACAATTGCCTGTGGAAATACACTGCTTCAGGTAGATGAGATAGGGTTGAAACCTATAATAAACATTTTAGTAAAATATTAAATGTTATTCAATTTAGTTATTATTTTAGTAATCTATTATCAACTAATTTTTCCATGCTCAGTATTCTAGCATTCATTTAGAACTTTACTGGAATAGATTAAACAAAGTATTTATTTTATTTTGAAAATTGTATTTATTATTTTATTTATTTATTTTTTCTCGTGGTAATGTCTGTATGGAATATTTAAATTACAGAACAAATTACTATGAATCTTTTTCCGAATTTGTATATATTAATAATAATATGTTGCAATATTAGGAGTATGAATGTTTACTTTAATGAGCTTCTATTTTTTTCTGAAAAATCATGTAGGGACATTGATGTCATTTTACTAACTGAAATACGGCATTATGTTTTAGCATGCAATTATATTTATGTGTATACCTCTTGTATAGTATTGAATTTTTTGAATATGATTTAGGTATATGATAAAAACAGATATTGAAATTTGTTTTCTGAAAGTCAATTTATTTCTTTTATAAATATTTACACCAAATTACTTAAATGAATTATGAGCATTTTTAAATATTTAGTATTCTACATAACTCATAACTCACTTAAAAATTAAAATATCATAAAAAAAAACCAACGAAAGAACACGGATTATGTTTTTACCTAAAAGTTTGATAATAGGTAGGTAGGTCAATTAACTCTAAACATCAAAACTAAAAGTATACTATTGAAACTGATGAACAAAAATTTATAGGTCGTAAGTGTTTAAGACAGAGACAATACATGTGGGCTGACACCCCTTTAAGCTTCAAAGCACCGTATAGTAAAGCAGTCCTAACTTAAGTTATTATTTATAATTTATTTTAACCAACTTTTAATTTTGATTTAAGTTGAACATAAAACAAGTTTATCAGAATTTTATTCAGAACTTGTGCAACTTAAAAATAATTTAAATAATTAAATTAAAACAATATCTTTTTTATTGTAATAGTTGAGATATAGGTAATAATTTAAAGTTATAATTTCATTGAAAAAAAAAATAGTGATATATATTAAGAATTTGTATTTTTTAAATAATTGCAGTGTGTTTATAAATATAATAAATTTTTTTTACATAATATAGTTATAATAGCCATAGTATTTAGATTAAAAAAACAAAAAATTAAGCAAATTTAATGTGGTTTTAAACAAGTAAATCTATGCACATTATAGTGATAAGAAATGAAAATCATAAGATATATATCTCATACTTCATTATTACTTTAAAAGTGCATGCATAATGTAAGCAAGTTGCACAACAAAAACAAGGTTTAAAATTGTCTATTAAACATAAATTAAATCAACTCATATAATATGTTTACGAAGTTGTTTTGTGTGTTATAATTAATATGTGACAGGTAGATACATAATTAATTTTATACTTATTTTAATATATTTTATACTAGATGATTCAGCAATCTTACCATTAAAAATGTTACGAGTTAAATACATAAGAATATAAGATTATAATTATTATAATTATTATTAATCATAATTTTATAATTGAGCTTTGTACTTGATTATACGTTTATACCTCTAATTAATTTCTGTTGCACGATCCTCTTGTCTTGTCGTAAATAATATATTCTTTATAATAATTCTTCCCAAGCTAATTTTGTCTATAAGAAAATATCTACAAGCTTCGTTTTTGTTTCACAAATACCTACTTAATTATATTTTCATTATTATGAATAGTTGTTCTTGAAGCTTTTAAAATAAATATAATCACAGTTTTAAATATGTAATATGAAAAACAGAAACCCTGATAATAGTTAAATAACAACAATATAGTATATATATATATATATATACAGGCCCGTATTTAAAAATTTGGCGCCCCCGGGCATATAATTTATACTCCCCCCCTCATCACAATAAATAATAATAATATAACACTAATTATTTCGTTCATTATTGATTCTTTAATATTAAAATCCAACTTAACAATTGATAAATGAAAATCATTTAATACTTTTTTTAATTAACAAATTATAAAATAATAAAACATAAAATTACCTTTTTTTAACCAACAAATTATAACATAATAAAAAAACATTTTTTTTTTAATTTACAAATTATAACAATAAAACATACATTTTTTTTTAGTTTTAATGTATTTTTTTCCTTGCTTGATTATTGGCAAAATCTTCAATTATGTCGCTATAATTAATCTGATGAGTTAATTGAGATTCAATATTTAAAATTGCCAATGCATTCAGTCTGTCTGTGGATATATTTGACCTTAAATATGTTTTTATACGTCTAAGTGTCGAAAATGACCGCTCTGTGGTACAATTAGTCGCTGGAGTACAAAGAAACATACGTAATGCTATACTCACATATGGAAAAATATCCTCCAACTCATGTTTTTTCATCATGGTACTCATATCAATTATACTTTTAGGATAATATTTTATATTTTGTAGATGACTTTGGAAATGGATGCACTCATTTATAAAAGTTTCATCTAAATCACTTTTGTACATCAAATATAAATTTTCAGCTGATACATATACTTCTGATATTTTCATTATTTCAAGTTTTAAAAAAAATCTGTACTTAGTTATTACATTATCATATGCCAACTTTCTAGTAGTCAATTCGTTAATTATAGAGTCACAAATTACATAATATGTATTGACTTTGAATTCTACATCACTAGGCAAATCAACTTCTTCTAGATCAACTATTTCATCATTCTTTTTGTTTCTTTTTCTTTTACGTTTAGAAGTTGTTTCATAAACATTTACATCACATTTTGTTAATGCTTTTTCTTGATATTGTAAAAACATTTCATCGTTCCTGAGATTTGAAATATACTTTATTAAAGAATTGTAATGTTCACAAACTGTACAAATATCAATATTAACTGATTGTAAAAGTTTACTTATGGCATTAAATCGTTGTAGTAGGTCTCCCCAAAATAACAACATAAATGTAGTTTCAAGACGATTCATTGCATGAAGTAAACCACGAGCTTCATTACATGTAATAGATTTTTCATTTAAATTGTTTGATATGTCGACTAAAGTTCGCTTCACGATTCCCCAGTTATCAATAAGAGCTTTGCATGCATCATATCGCGCTGACCATCTTGTTTCAGATAGATTTTTCAATGTCAAATTAACTTTAAGTAGATCCCAACGGTGAGTAGAAGCTGAAAAAAAGGTATAAACATTCTGGATGAAACAAAAAAATGAATTAGCTTCTTTACAACAACTAGCCGCATAAGATCCAATCAAGTTAAGTGAATGAGCTGAACACGGAATAAAATCAGCCAAAGGTGCAACTTCACGGATCCTAGCTTGAAGACCAGAATAAACGCCAGACATATTTTTAGCGTTATCATATGATTGTCCACGTAAATATGAAATATCCAAATTGTATTTTTTTAATATAGAAAAAACTGCATCAGCCATATTTTGAGACTTGTGTCCAACATTTTCCAAAAAGCATAAAAATCTTTCTACCGGTAACCCATCACTATTAACATACCTAAATATAAATGAAAGTTGATCAATGTGACCAATATCAGGAGTTGAGTCAATGCTTATTGAAAAATATCGAGCTCTTATAATTTCTTCAACCACTTTATTTTGAACTTTAACTGCCATTAACTTAATAAATTGTTCATATGTAAAATGAGACAAATAGTTTGTGTGACCTTTACCGTGATTTCCATGATTCGATATATGTTTGGCCAAAAACGGATAAAATTCTGCTATCAATTCAAGACACATCATAAAATTGCCATTGTGTAAAGATCCAAACTGCTCATTATCACCTCTAAATGGCAAGCCACGACTTGATAAAGATTTTACAACAGCACAAACCCTTATTAGGACATTTTTCCAATATTCTTTTTCTGTTTCTACTTGATACGGAAGAGTTTTATCCACCCTATTTAATTCTGATGATCTATTTTTCATTTTAATTACACATGTTTTATGAGAAAGGGAGTTTTCATGCTTGTTGATTGAGTTTGGTCTTTTCCAATCTGAGAAACCATTTCTTGAAAATTCTGAAGAATTTTGAAATAAATAACAAGGAACGCAAAAAACTGCACCTTTACTTTCTGAATAAACAAGATAACTTCTTTTACATTTTTCACCATTGATTAAAGTAGTTTCAAAATAACTTTTATTTAAATATCTATGAACATTTCTAAATGAACCTCTACGAACGGTCTGATAAAGTCGTTTGGATCGACTAAAATTTGAATCTAAATTTTGACTGTAACCGTTTTTACATACATAATCAATAGTAAATTCACTTATATTCCAGTCAGCTGGATCA